>LXHY01000359.1:0-14656 GCA_002093855.1 Fusarium praegraminearum | reverse complement strand
CCCTACCACATTTGTTATTCTCCCACCCAAACAGTGAATCACCAAACTTCGAAATACCAGCAAACAGCCTTGAGATCAACAAACGCACCATGTCTCAAACTGCCGGCGGAGAGCTGGCCAGGCACAGCGTGCCCTTCCCCCTCGTTGTCCTCATTGCCATGATTGCAACCTGCGTGTACCCCGCCACTCTTCCTGGTCCTCGAATGGAGCTCAGTATGAAAGCTATCTACCAATCTCGCCACTACGTTACCCAGCGTGCTGCCCAGTCTCTTATCGAGCGTGCCCAGCATCTGGCTCCATCCGAGATCGTCCAGATTGCTGCGGACCTGAACAAGCTCGTCAAGAAGTATCACACCTCTGCCCAGTCTTTCTGTCCCACTCAGGGAGACTTCCAGTACTTTCTTTCTGCCGTCTTCTTCCTCTGGAACAGCAACTGTTCTATCCATGCTAAGCCCATTCTTCGGGCTGCCACCTTCGAAGACCGTTCCATCCATGTCGGCTTCCTCAGGCATGATCTCGAGCCTGTCCCTAGTCTTTATGACAATGGCCGTGACAATCGTCTCAGATATGACAACGCCTATCTCTTCCTTCACTTCGACGAAGAGGACAAGATCATCAGCGGCATCTGGGTAGACGGCAACGGCATCGAAATCGAGCCTGAGGATGTCAACGTCTTCCGCTACTACGCTTTCGAAGAGGATCGTAACGTCACTCTCCTTCACCACTATGACGTGAGTGAGCGAAACCGAGTCATGGATCACAACTGGCGTGTAAGTCAACGCATCTAGCAACATGTCAACTAAGAACATGCTAATAATGAATCAAAAGGTCGCCATCTGGTCTGCTCGTCACAAGATCAAGCGGTTCGCTGAGACCGGCGTCACTGCTAGTGAGGCCGAGAACTGGCCCAACCGTCTCGAGACCGAGTACATGGTACCTTGGATGACTGCGGAGCGCGTCCTCGAGGTCTACGATAACAACCTCTACCAGGGTGGAGTCTGAAGTCACCGGGCGTTGATATTGTAACAGGAAACCAAGCCGTTGACATCTTAAGGATGATGCGTACAGCGTTTTCAGAAACGAGAAACTGGTTCTAGTCATCTTGTTAATACCTTACGCTACCTGGGCGAGGAATGAAGAAATTGTACGATGGATAGTTGGTAGCAAGATGACAGTAAATCAAAGGACTTGATAGCACTTGCCTCTTCAAATACGGTATGGTGATGAATACTCTCTCGTGATGGAAACTGTTATCCTTTCCTCGTACTTGGCAATAACTAGATCTTAAGAAAGAGTATTTCAGGAACACCTCCTACGCCGTCATGACCCATACATTGTACCAGATGGTTTCCTTGTGACACTGGCTTGATCAGATAATAGCCGAGGTGTAAAGGATACGTTCGGGATACCATCATGATAAGTAATATGCTTCATAAATTTCGTGGTGTTTTCAAAGTTATACTACAGCCATCGCTCTTTAAGAACGTGTGCAAGGCAACATCCTATCTAAATTATGAGAACCATTGGTGTGAGCTTGACTGGTATACAGCTATGTATAGTAATGAATTTCCCCTACAATAGAAAATGTAGGATAGGAGCATTTTGATAGAGATCATTCTCCTTTCAGGTTTACGATGGATGTCTAGAAAGGGAGGCAGTCTATTGCTGGCTGGTCATATCAGGTTACTTATTCCTAATATCAGAAGACATGAAGAGGTTTTCCCATTGTTTCATTGATATTTGCATTACTCTAACATCCCATTTGATAATTTACCATGTTCTGGTATGTAGCTTAGCCATCCGGGCTGCTAATATAGGGTCCCGGTTCCCTGATAACGTGTCCCCAAAATAATATTCAGCGTAGCTTCCCTAGCCGCTGAACTTGAAGGATATTAACCTTTGTCAGGATAGAACAGGCGTCCTCACTGCTTGGGTCGCTGACTGCAATGTCTTCATTCTGGTAAATCAGTTAGTACAAGTGTAGTGATGTCTGTCAGGGATGTAGTTACCTTACTACCATGGAGTAAACACAAAGCACTAGAACAGTTGGCCGACCTTGACAGTATAATCCCTTGATTCCAAAATAAAAGAAAGTGCCATCGTTGTGGCTGCTATCAATGGAGACATCAAATACTTGTTGAGTGGGATATCAAACGTAGCCTTGAATCATCCTCGCAACGTTTGTTCAAAAATCAGATATGAAAAGAGATGTCATCACCAGATTGTCCCGTGACAGTTGGTGACATTAGGTTGGTGGAATTTGGTGGGTGATAGAGAGTTTAGTTGTGGTCAAGGTCGGAGCCACTGTTGGAGTCAGTCTCTGGGTACTTCTCAGAGTCACCATCAGAGGATAAGTCGATACTGAAATCGATGTCGAGTTCGGCGTCATCAGCAAACGGGTTAGTTGTAGGAGCCGGGCTGGCAGCATCGTCTGCTTCGTATTGAGCTGCGACTTCCTCGCTGAGGACACGGGCTCGCTCCATAGCCGCCATGCGCGTGAAGAAACGAATCGGTTGGACCCTAATAAGAGGACGCTCGATTTCAAGCGAGTTTCTCCACATGTAATGGTTAATCGGGTACCCATGGAGTTTGAAAATTGCCTTTCCCGTGACATCGGCCCAGGTATCATCACCCTCGACGGTCACGGCGGGGGAAACGTCATAACGACTGGTGAACCACGCCTTGCCTTGAGGCTTCTAGCTAAAGTCACCGACGTAGGTTATAAATGCCATGAGAGCATGGCCAAGATGGTAAGGTTGGTTGAGGCGGGCACCCTGTTTTAGAGCTGCTCCGTCGTTCCATGGCAGGTAGCGCTCAGGATTATCGTGGAGATCCATGAGAACATCAGCGCGGACGTACTCCTTGGTGTCGAGGTTTCGCAGAACTTGTACTCTCTGAATCTCGGAGAGGTGATCCGGCTCTGTCATGAAGGTCTCGATCATACGAAAGTAAGCATCTTTGTCCTCGGTAGTGCTCGAGCGATCCCGGTTCATGAGGTCAATGACACGGTTGGAACGAGGCCCGGGATGCATGAAGACTTCGGGAGCATAGTAGGGGATCATGGGCATAGCCCGACCAAGGGTCACAGGGTAAGTGTGAAGCTCATGTAGAGTCTGGATACGACGAGAAAACCAGTCTTGCTCTTCTTCGGGAGTACCGGCTCCTTCTGGAATGCCCGGGGCCCAAGCACCAGCAAATACAAGACGCTGACCTCGCCATGGTCCCGCATCGAGATGGAGTACTTGCTGCATCTTGGATCCAAGGAAGCGGAAGAAGAAGGAATTAGTCATACCAAGGCACAGAATAGTGACGCCGTCCTTTTCAAGATCAAGCTTGCTAACGATCTTGTCAAGGATGTCTTCAGGAAGCTTGGCAAAGGCACCGTGGGCTCTTTTGAAACAAGTTAGTGATTTTTAGACAAATAAAGTACGATAGTCTTACCCCTTCTTGCGGGCACTCTCAATCAGGACGGGCTTGGCATGGTAAGGAACCCAAACCGGATTCCGGAGGAGCTTGGTGAGACTGGATGCAGTCTCGGTCACCTGGGCGACATTGGGACGGTCCATCACCTTGAGATGCTCGAGGCTATTGGAGTTGATGTTAGATTATGCTACGCAGTAACAGTGGTTAGATAGAATGAGGTACTTACCAGTCAAGGTTGACGACCCGCCAGGAGGCGGGAATGTGACGCTGCATCTTGTGTGTGATGAAACGATGTGAGCGGAGGTTGTTGGGAAAGACGAGAGATCTAGAAGCGCCGTTTTATAGGCGGGGTTTCCCTGGAGAGGGGGGATTAGTCACGTACCTCAACCATCAACACTCTGAATCACGTGTACCTTGAGCAGGTTTCTCAAACGTGTCACAGACAAAAGTACTACAGGGGTATGGTGCCTGGGACTGGGAGCACTGGCGGCGGTGACACTCGTCTTGTACAGCTCTTACTGACCCTTCCAGGGGGCATGCTGTGTACCTAGACCTTCCTATGGGATACTACAGTATAGATAGCACAAGTTCTTCCCATTATTAGTAGACACTCGTTTCTAAATTACAATTTGAAAAGGAGGTATTAGTGATTTGCCATGTCCAGACCACTCGATCGTGACATTATTTCTCGTCACAACTACAGACGGATATTGTTACACCAGTATATCAAACAGAAGTAACTACTACCTATTCTATCACTCGTGCTGAACAAGGTGTATTCTCGTGCATGCCTTGAGGAAGACCAATAGTTCATTCCCTCCGTGGAGAGTTATTCGACCGACAAGTCCTTCCTTGTCACAGAACCTACACGATTCTTATCGTAGCGTTCATAGGCTGAACTAGACTCTTCTTTGTTACTAGTATGGCTAAACTCAACTGATAGCATTCCTAGAAGATGAAGCTGTCGCCCGCTCCTTGTTGGGTTTCACGTCTAGTTCATACTGGATTTCTCTTATCAGTGTAGTCCCATAAACCATTCGATATGTGGTGCCATTATCTTGTCTATGCATTGTAATTGGCCGTATATTCATGGTAGTTAACCGTCTATAAAATCCATAGCGTTCTCTTGCGACCGGTATTCCAATCCACTATTCGTCGATTTGGAGTCTCTTGCGTTTCATAATCGGCTGTGGCAGGACGATTAAGCGCTGTATCCTTCAAAGCCAGAATTGAAGGTAATAGTCTCTTTCGATCTAGTAGATACTGGGATCTAGTGCATCTGTCTCATCCTCGAGTTAGTCTTCGTCGTTCTAGACTGATGAGTGAAGTTTCCCTCTTGAAACTGAAGCCAGATACCTGCTAGCCATGCTCAAAGACTATTTCACCATATCTACCAGCTATTTCAGGAGGTCATGTACCATGGTAGATATGTTTTAGAAAAGAAGTATTAATTGTCGTGGGGGGATAGCAAAGGGCGGCCAAAGAAGGGGCACAGAACCAATCTGACCACACACGGCGCTCAACCTTGTTGACTTTGATATGACCCCGGTCTCCTCTCTCCATATATCAGAAATCGGAGTTGAGTAATGTCGGAATGTCTTCGGTCGTTTCGAGTGACTCACAGTCTCAGGGGTAGTTTCGAGCGATCGTGGTGCAGATTTGCCGCCAGGAGAAACGGAGAGCCTAGAAGAAAAGTTTGTTAGCTACTTGTATCGTTTCAGACATCATGTAACCTAGTAGCTGTTTCTCTGCAAAGTTTTAAAGGTTCAAACTGAGAAACGAGATCTTGGCCGGAAGTCGATAGTTCGTCGTACACCGGACACCGGACAGGCTTCTTAGACGCTCTTGGTAAGGATCGGTATTCTTGTGATAAACTTACATTGTAGGCCTCCTCCTCAACAGGGCCAATAGTTAATACGATGATACATTTCCAGTAAGTGGCGGTTGTGTCGTGATTCGGCAATGCTCAGCAGAGATATCCCCCTGTGTTTCGAATGCGGAATCATCTGAAGTTTCGGCGGTCAACTACGAGCTTTCAGCCAGTATAGATCGTGCTTTCGTTTTGTTGTTTATTCGTTTGGTCCCATTCTGACTGAGTTGTTTGGCTGGCTTGTTTGGCTGACTGAGGGAATTCAAAGGTTGACAAGTTACACAAGTAGAACATTGAAATCAGGGGTCATCTATTAGCGGACTTTTGCAGAAGTGGGGGCTGAAGGGGTGAGCCTATGTCCATGTTACAGTTACATGTACACTGATGACACACAAAAGGCCGTACAACCATCCACAGAAACTTGAAATTCGGTTACAACATACTATAATGAAGCTAGGCTTCTTCTCTATCTAGGAAAACTATTCCGACACCTGTTTGCTTGCTATTGTGGCGTCCATTGTCGACGTCGGCCTATCGACGATCACACAGAAGCCAGGGGAAGGAAGTCATCTTCACAACAAGAGAAAGCAGCGATCTATTGCTAGGCAATGCAAACTCATGATCTTGTCAAGCGACCCTCTAGGACATTTGCCAACAACTAACTGTATCTCTCAGATTTGGCTGATCTTCTAGTTAGCTCCTTACCCCTGAATCCGTGAAGCCGGCTGACACTCTCTCATTCTCCTAGGAATTTGCTCCCAATCCAGTCATGTACCATTGCTCGCGTATCTGAGTCGAAGAATTGAGGTCAGAGGTCTCTGAGTTAAGAAAGAGAAGACGAAGCCACCGCTTGCATCAAGTCTCCTTGCTGGCGGTCAAACTGTGGTGGCGGGCCATTGGAGCAAAACAACATTCTGTGGAAAGCCTCGACTGGCCCAGACTAATATACGAATGTATCCCATACAATTCGCAGCTCGAATTCGACTATTCGTACTACCATCTGTCAATAGACTCAGACTATGCAGCAATACCAAAACCGAAATACCTACCCGAGCCATCCTTCCACGACCAAGAGCGTGCACGCTTGAATATACTTCGTTTGATTGGCCCAAAGGTCTCGAGGAAACTCTTCGGGCCGTTTGGTAGGATCAATGATACGATTAATACAAAAGACAATATTGGGAAGGTTCACATGAGCTTCCAAGTCGACTTAGGGCCGGCTGAGAGCATCACAGTGCTGCTACACTTTCTTTCTATGGCCTCTGTCGGGTTTTCAAGGCATTGTCGATTCCCTACAACAAGTGCATGATATACTTGAAAGCCAGTCTTTACTAATGGCGAGCCCAAGCACAAAGACGTGACAGAGATCCCCAAGTCAAACTTCCAAGTCGACCTCAATAAACTCCGTTCGTAAAGTCAATGATAGTGGCCTTTTCGAGAACACTTCCCACTTTGGCAACAAAGGCTTGATGAGCTGGGTCCGACTTGACATAGTAGTCTCGATCCTCTTCAGAGTTGAAGATGGCGACGAATCCATGGGTCAGCCCGTTCTATAGTCCATCTAGTTAGCCCAGTGTCTTCTGATTCCAACAATGTTCTGGGGGCTGTCTTACCTGCATTCCCTCTGGAGAGTTGTCTTTGCCGCCTACAAGTGAAACGATGTACGGACTGTTGCTTGTAGGATGGATGCATTGGTCTTTGAGAGCAATAAAAGCATCGTAAATCTGGACAAGGGGGGATTGTTAGTTGGTTTGCGTTACACGGCATGGATTGTTAAGCGCACCTCTTTGATTTGAGATGAATCAACATCCGACTTGAATTGGAAGAGAACAGTGTGAGTAAGAGTCATGATGAGTAAGTATTCTTGGTGGATGTTGTAAATGTCTCTATTGACTTTGATGCGGAGTAATCGAGTCGTCAGACATGAACATGGACACAAATACGGACATAAAGCCCGCTCGACTGATTGGTTCAAAGCCACATTCAAAGTCACGTGAGTCTTGTTGTAAGTACAAACTGCCACGGACTGAAACCGCCATCAAGCCCATGTCTGAATGCTATTTACATGGCCTTCGAATACCCTTCTGGATATGTGTACCTTCCTCCAGGCATTGTATTATGGCCCTTGCTATCATTCTTCTTCTTCTCCAGTGAGGAACTCGATAAGTCTCATCGCTGCCTTGATCTTTTCTCTCTGCATCAGCAGACCAGAAACAAGGAGATCAGATACGTATGAACTCGCATCCCAGGTGACTTGCAGTCCTTCGACACCCTCTTCTTCCAGCTCACCCTCCCTGATCTCTCCAGCTCTGTCAACGATGAGTTTAGCTAGGGCGTAGTACTTGTCCTCGCCACCCAGAATCCAAGTTTCAGAAGTAAGATGCAGGATGATTTGGGCGAAATCAAGGCAGTCGGCTGCGTCGTTGAACGCATCGTTCGCGAGTTGGACGAGCGTGGGGAGCTTCCATAGCATCGCACGGCGATATATCTCCACAGCAATACTGAATCTGTGGAAATCGCCTTCTTCACGTTCATCCTCGTCGGAGAAGTGTCCGGTGTTAAGGTTTTTCTCGTATTTGCCGCTGAGAAGAAAGACGACTAGAATCTGAGCAATACAAGGGCATCCAAGGCCAACGTTGAGACAAGCGATGTTCGGTTCCTGTATTTCGAAAAGCTGCTCGAACTCCTCATGCTCGGTGACAGCTTCACGGGGAACGAATACATGGCCGCTTTCCCATATGACCTTGTAGTTCAATGCCCTGAGAAGAGTCAGTGAGTGTCCCAAAGTGCCATGTATTATTATCAGTGACACTCACCACTCGCTGGGTTGCAGTTCCATCGTGGGCTCCATGTAGACATGTATGCCCTTCGTGTTATTGGCCCCTTGTCAAAGTATTGTAGACACGTGCTTGGTGATTGTTCGAGCTGTAAATTATAGTTAGTGCCAGTACAAAGTGAATGACACACGATATTATTACAAACTTGCGTTGATTTCGGGTGATTGGACTTTGGAAAAATCAAAGGAAAGCCAGCTACTTTTTTTCCGCGGCCAAGTATTTAAAGGTTCAGTGGGGCATAGGATGTTTGGAATACCTAGGCTGACCAAGCGATCTACTCCTAACTTTAGTTTTTGTGCTGGTCTCCTGAATTTATGTCACAGTGTAATTCCTGTTCTCTGGGATTATATCGCACGATGAAATTCTGTCATTTCAATAATATTTACTTCTACCACTTGTCTGATGAGTCAAATATGTTGATCAGCACTATTCGAATATCTTGCAAGGATTTGAACTTTTGTCCAAAGTGCCAACTTCGAGCAATTCGTTGTCTCCAGCTTTGCTCCAGTTCATTCTTCCCTCACAACACCCCCGAATAAAACTCAAGTGAATCTCCACTCGCCTAGCAGCACTCTGCAATCTCTCACATCATCTTCTGTTCGGACGTTCATCGCGTTGTTTACTATATAGTCATGTAAGTCAGGACAGAGGTGCTATAAAGGGCATATCAGTTAACTTATCTCCAGTATAGGCAGTTTACTAGAAAGCTGTAGGAGAACGATAGGAGAACATCGAACTCGACCTAGTCTTGTATTGGTATGTCGTTATAGTCTACATTCTTATTCCTGGCATTTCCTTGACCAGACAAGTCTAGCACTACACAGATCGACATAATCTCGCCTCGTGGCAAAGCCCCGACTGTGTCCCCTACTGTCTTGTAATCTTCTTGTTCATCGACATCTTGAACTCGATATTTTACTCTACATCGGTAGAAGATGGTATTCTGGTCCGTCGAGTGGTCCCTAGCATCCAGGAGTCAATTGCAGACCAGACGGTTCCAGCATACTCTGCTCGATCATCTGCAATATTCGTAAGTGGCTCCGCGCTTTTCGCGTTATTTTTACACTAGAATAAAGGACAGAGGCGTTACTAATAGATTGTCAAGGTTATTAAGGTGTTAGCTATCCATATCCTGCGAAGGAAAGTCCTGCTGACACCTTACAACAAGAGAAGTAGGCCTAAGAGAACTGCTATTGTTTCAAACAACCCCAGTCAACGAATACGCTCGTAGAATACCAAGTTCAGTAGCACACTATATCGAATCCCCTTGTCTTCCTCGTCTTCCCACTCTTCCTCGTCTTCCTCGTCAGTCCGGAGTGCCAACTCTGTATGGTTACAATACTCCGTACACATGTCACGTCAACCACCACTATAAAGATCGTTGTTTCGTAGAGATGTCTTATTCTGTTACTTATCTAACACAGTGACCGACAAGTTAAGCAAGGGACTTTATTCTATAAAACAGAAGCAAACTAGATATATATCTCATACCAATACTAAAAATGAATGAAATGTGCACCACTGTTTGCATAGTCTCTCCATAGAAATAAAGACGTCACTTGCCAGCCAGTAGCTTACCCTATATCGATATCTCAACCTGATTCGGAGCCAGTCTTGGTCAGGGTTTCCAAAAAAGAGGAGGTGGAGAAAAGGAAATTAATCATAGAGAGGAGGAAAAAGAAATGCGTAATCTGGGAATCGAACCCAGGGCTCCCCGATGTCGCTTGAATGGCAACGGAGAATTTTACCACTAAACCAATTACGCCTTTTTTGATTGTTAAAGTCTACCGCTGGAATGAGGTTTAGGAAGCCCAACAGTCTGAAACCGCAAAAGATAGGGTGCTGAAGACCGACGACCCCTGGATCCATCATCTACATCAACCAACCACGAACGCTGACCAACAAATAAATACCAAACCTCTCGTGTAGTACACTGAATAGTTATATCACGGAGAGGTGTCTACACGTTCCCGGGCAATGTGACTCCCCGTTGTGATTGTCTTCAAACAGAGTCATTCGTTACACAGGCACTATCGGAACTTCACCGCTTCACCATACCTCCGTTATGGACCTTCCGGGTCTCAGGTAACATGATAACACCCTTCTTTACCCACTACATTTGAGATGTCAATTATACGTTGAAAGTTCATTTGCAGCCGATACCTTCGCTGGTATATCCGACGTCAAGTCTCCCTCAATACAATAACAGGCAGGTAAGTGTTACAAGCCAAAGTTATAACAATATCCATACATCATCGCTGCACCACTCCTTACTAACGGGTCATACAAGTAGATCAATGTGAACGGAATCTCCAGATTCCATGCCCAGATCAACGACAGCGAAGTCCGCAAACTTGCCTCGAGCCTAGACAACCGAAAGCCTTGTTTGATCCATTATCCCTGGAAGTTCGTCGCCCGGAAGCTCTCGCTCATCCTACAAACTATAGTGTTTGTATTCAAGTTGGTAATAGGACCGCCACTTGACTCTTGCGAATGCCACGAGTCACTGGATTTGCCGTCGACTTTCTCTTCAACCTTGAGAAATATCTTATTCGCTCCGAGTTCGTGACACTCAAATCCACCTAGACGACAGACTTTTCAGCATAGAGGTTCTTGTCTTTCGACATCATATATTTAGGTACGGACCAAGGAGTCTGTATCCGCTTCCTACTTGTAAGAGCTTCGACAAGCCCTAGGACGGCTAAGACAATGCCTACGAATTCCGACAAAGTCTGGTCGATATATTGGTAGAACTACGGAGTCCTAAGCTTCAAGAGGTAGGATCTTTATATGCTCAGCGCCCTCTGGATGAACATGTAATGTTCGCTGCGGCTAGCGATAGATCTGTCTGCGTTGACTCTTGGTCCTTTGGGAACGTCCGCTAAGTAGTATCCGTCCTCAGATGAGTATATCAGTCTTGACTACTACCGGTCAACTTTGTCCGCAGATTCCTTTTGAAGCTTACGCGTGTATGTTTTGCCAACGTTGGGAGACATAATTGTCCTGCCACAACAAGGATTTTGTTTTGTAACATGCCGATAAATAGGGGGGCCAGTTGATGGTCAAAGGAGACTGCAATATTGCCTGCTTAACTGAATGGTAAGTATCATGGTTTATTCCGAAGGGGAAGACTTAGCTGTCGGTTGTCGCTCGACCTGGAAGTTCTTTGCAACGTCTCTGTGCCGTTTAGGGCGCAAGACGCCGGGCTAAGCAACGCTGTACACGAAAGAAGACACAGAACCGACAGTCAGCTACACAGAGGACTAGATAATAATACACAAATTCTGGAGTTTCGGGCTTGGAACTGACCGGGCTTTTGTTACTGGTAGAAGATGACGATGAGGGCTTTGTGGAGCAAGGACATTGGCATGTGTGGGAAACATCCGAGGACCTAGCTAGGCTGTACATCTAATGATCTTTCCGAGATAGCTTGCTATCAAATATTCTAGATAAGCCTAGTCTTAGAAATACCAGCCGTCACATATCAGTCCAGTATTCGAGTGTTCTCCGGAATAGGGGTGGCTGGACTACTATTCCTAAACCTACATTGCAATGGGCCTGTAGAATGGAAGAGTCATTCTATCCTGATATTTTAAGCATCTAAGGGACTTGTAACTAATTTAATGTGCTGACAAAATCTAATATAATGGAAGTGGACGGTTGGTACCCCCAACACCCAACAAGCCCACCGATCTTGACACTCCTTTTGAATAATCGTTACAAACCCACAACGTCATAGTATTAATATCTTACTAGAATGCAATACTAAATAGAAACTATATATCAGGAGTCCAAACAAAAAGGGGTGCAGGTGATTGGAGACGTGGAGAGTGACGACTGTGAATCACTGTCCTGCTACTCCCTCGTGACAATCTGGACTCAAGACAAGCCATATTCGAAATTCAAGTCGTTGAATACACTTTAATGACACTGACAGAAGGTGCCAGAGCCTTGATGAATATTTGAATGGGTACTAGAGGCAACCACTGCCTTGGCCAGCCTACGTCTGCTGGCCAAGGCACTGCCAGGCGTAGGTAATCGACTGCGCCCCCCTCCTATTCTATACCATTGTCATTGTTCAAACGCGGCTGCCAGCTGTCAGTGCTACGGCTCATCGCATCTACAAACGGGCCCACATCGTCACTGACGTACTTAAATATTTCTCACCTCACCTCTTCCCACTTTCCTCTTCTCTCCCACCAACCTCTTCCTCATCCAAGATCGACCAAGATCGATTATTCTCACCACGTCTGAGAAGGACAAGACATCTCCGTAAGGCATTCATATCCTTGATTTCTTGTACACACTGACAGTCTTGATGTGAAAGGAACAGAGCAAGGTTCCATCGCCTACGGTACAGTCACATCAAAACCCATTTGTATCGCACTCTATCAAGAGTACTCGCCCATCATGCCGTATGTATTTCTTTCTCTATTTTCTATGTCTCACATACTTACTATCTAGTCCCGGTGTCGTCCAAGACACGTACTGCGTGTTCAAAGCCGCGAACTATGCCTTCGCTGTGCAATGGTCGCTTCTCCGCAACTATCCTCTGCTCTATTGGACATGCAGACACAATCAGCTCGATCTCTTCAAACGTCTGGATACGTACCAGGCCTTCTGCTGTATTAGCGTCATTGAAAGCCAAACCTACGACGTGGTTAACTACACCCACCCCGATGTTGTGTCAGGTGGCTGTCCGATGGAGAACGCCTGTGATCTCTTCATCTATCACTTCAAGATCTACGAGTTCGCTGCTCGTTACGACGTCTTGAACTTGAAGAGTCTTTCATTCTACTACCTGAAGGTAGCCGGTGACAAACTCAACTTCTACGTTATTGTCAGCACGCTTTCCAAGCTGAAATACGACTTCTGCCCCAAGGAGACTGAGTTCATTGCGTACATGCAAAAGAGGGCCCAGATGGAGGGCGAGACTCTTACTCTTGCAGACCACGATGCCGTCATGGAGGATGGGCAGTACAGCATGACCCTTGAAAACTTCCTTATCGACAGAATCGTCATGATGAAGCTGCGAATCCAGGAGCTTGAGGCTGCCGTTGCCGACGCCGATGCCACCGACGACACCAATGTCACCGACGACACCGACGAAACCGATGTCACTGAGGACTCCAACATGGACTCCGAATCCGAGGACCCCGAAGACGACGACGAATCGCAGTAGACATCCCGTCTCTGTAACAGGGAAGCTGCCATGAACAGCTCTTTACTGCTGGGCAAGTCGTTGACGGAAGTGGGACACCAGAATACTATGGGACATGGAACGGACTAGAGTAGCACGAATCAGGAAGAAGTATTGTGCATATGCCTACACAGGCCGAGATGTTGTAGCATGAAAAATCATGTTGACTGATTTCATCTTGGAGGCAAGGGAGGCCAGGCTATTATGCCATGGGGAAACATCCCACACTTTGTACTCTAGTCTAGGTAATTGAAAGAATGTCCCCTTTCACATCACCGTTGCTCATTGTGCATGTTGACTTTGAATACTGATTTCTACCTCTGTCGCTTGCATACATTCACGTTATTTCTGTTCAAGCTCTACCACTGCATTGTGATAATGGCCGCCGTTACTGTCTCTCCAATAGTCATTGTGCCTCCAGTAATATCCTAATTACATCCAGACGTATAGATGTTTTCCCCCACGCGTTGTCGTAGACTCCTTCCTCCCTTGTGTATGAATAAGACCTTCCTTTGACAGGCGACTATCGCCATTATCCACGCCCAGAGAATATCGTGATATCCGTCCAGTCTCTCTTCCGTTTACTTAAACGTTTGCTATTTGAGTGTCGGCGATCGGGGTTCGTGATTCGATTTCGCGACAGAACTATGGTGAGGTTAGCTAGTGTACGAGGACTTTCAAACTTGATTTTTATCCCCTATGTCCTGATTCTGGCCTCTTGAAGTACTATAAAAGTCAAATACCATGAGATAATGTCTAAGCCTCTTGATTTGGAGACTCAAGAGCTCTCACCTGACACTGTTTGTAACCCGTTGGACAGCCTGGCGGTGCTTCGCGTGTGTGGGCATCGGCAACCTCGGATAGAGGCATGGCTATTAGCGATGTTTACTTCCACAGGTTATCTAATCCGAGGAATAGTATCCCGATGGCGGCTTAGTCGTTGTAACTGTTTGACCAGCCCGAAGTCTGACTCTGTGTTTCGAAGTGCCGTCAGGATAGATATCCCCTATCTTTCTGCTGCCAACAATCCTAATTCTTTGCACTCGACGGGGTGTCATTATATCATTCTTTTAAATCAATGAATTCCGCAACAAATGAAACCATATATAAACATGACCGCTACAAAGACGTGAGCTTGGAGAAGACTGTGACTTACACGGCTGTATGGCGGTCCTACACTCCAAGGTGATTAGGCCACTCGGATCCCATGTGAGTTACATAAAGCTTCCGCGCTCAAGTCATCTATCCGATAGACGATCAGATCAGATAAAGATAAAGTTTTTCCTAATATTTACACTTTGCAAAGGGCATTATGACTCCTTTGCC
>LXHY01000358.1:0-10133 GCA_002093855.1 Fusarium praegraminearum | reverse complement strand
GTATTATAAATTATTATCTGCAGACCGGGTTACCAGATACAGGGTCCAGGCTAAACTTTTTGGCCATGTTGGCGACCATGAAGCATCATATGACTTAAACACACCGGATTGACTCTGCAGATATGGACCCTGTGAATATGACGTTGATCCGAATGAAGATCTGAGTCAAATATCTGCTTCCCGTGTCAGTACTCTGTCTACGTACCTAGATACTGAAGATTATGTTTTGCAGGCGGCTGGTTCCAGACATTCAGTCAGTCACATGTCAAGTCACGATACTGCTCCCATGCATACTGCATATGCAGCTCCAAGTTAACCTTTAACAACGTTGAGCCACAAACAAAGACTCCAAAAACGGCCAGAACTTTGTCAAGATGAATTGGAGATTTGATCTATATCCAATCCCATATTGTACAAATTGCATCTCGTTTGTCATTTAATCAGGCAGATCACGACTTATACCAAAGTACCCACGTGCTGATAAGATAAGCCCTCATAGCTTCCTCCGTCATCCCATCTCATCCTCGATCTATGTACAACCAACTTTAGACAGCTCAAACAGCTTGTTGTTAGCAAGAACGATCCACTGGAAGTAAAGATGCTTCTGGCTCGGTCGCTTTATCCCTGCCACTTTAGAAGCTCAACAGCACAACCTACCTCTCGTCACAATGTCTACTACCGATAGAGATGCGTCTCCGGCAGATGGGCTCTCGCCGTCCATCAAGGGTGGTCCGGATATCGGACTCTCGCACGAACAATCTCCTCCCGCCGTCGACCAGGCTGATCCGGTCGAGACTGGGATGCCTTCCTTCGAACCGCTGTTCACACTATTGACAAACTCAACTACGAATACCACCGTTCATCCGCGCATCCACTACCTCTTCTCAGACGACGACCAGTCCATCCTCTCAGCACCCTCTCATGATCCATCCCACCGCGCCCTCGTCGTAGATCTAGCGCCCGCCCCCGAAGGCTCTGCTAATCGCTGGGCCGTGTCCTGGGCATCCAGCCTGACGCCCGAGTTTGCCGTGACAGAGTCCAGCGTCGCAGTGCAGCAGGGTGAGGGCGACGAGAGCGGTGGCGCGATACTCCGCGTCGAAGGCGTCGAGCGCGAACCTGTTGAGGCGCGACCTGATTCCCTACCTAATTCCGGAAGCGGCGCTATCGGAGGCGAGGACTCTGATGTTTTGGCGGAGGACTTCCGGAGACGCATGGGGGTGTTGAAGAAGGTTGTTGATGAGAGTGAGAAAAGACGTATGGTTATGGGAGAGAACGAACAGAGTCAACCAGTAGATGATGATGGAGGTGCACCTGATGAAGCAATTCTAGATTACGAAGACGACAAGGGAAAGGGGAAAGCCAAGGCTGAAGAAGATTGATGATTGTGTTGGAGACTTTGAATTGCCCTTGAGACTCGTGTCTCAACATATGGACAAAGACATGCTGCCAGCATGGCCTGGTAAGCTATAACCCGTTCTTATCTTGTGCGTGCTGACGCTAATATATTATCAGATGGCGACTCAATAAAACTAAAGCTTGGGCAACATAAAACAATACCACTCTCAACATATTGTGGATTATCAGTTTCAGGTGGACCAGACACCTTTGGGTATTGCTCTTGGCGTATGGAATTTGTTTGACGAGCTGGCTGAATCGTACTACAGATGCACAGATCCTGACGCTCTTGTATATTATTACATAAATTATCACCCCGACTTCTTAGGATACTGCCACTATTGAGATATACCCATTTGATAGTCGTGAATTACAAACCACACACATTAGTTTTGCAAAGAGAAGTTGAAATAGGGAAATGTGATTAAAAGCTCATACTATTAACGCCCCTAGCAAATGCAATTGATAAAAGAAAAACCAAGCCCAGACAGCGGCAGATTCAAACCCGGTTGTATCAACAAAAAAGAAAACATACAGGCTATCGGGCTATAGCAGCAGTTATAATCCAATGGGAATACGCAAAAAAAGACAAAACAAACACAGCATGACACTGCTTTTTAATTCCCTCCGATTCGACGCTTGTCGTTGTTTGGCGTGTAGGTTTCCCGAGTTTATAGTGAGGAAGTCGCCTTATACATGGTTCGAATACAATCAGCTTATGGTTCTTCGTCTGGCTTGAACAATTAGTTGTTCGGTAGCTGGGGCATGTGGATTCGTCCTGCGACGCTGCTGATGAGAGAAGCGGCCTCATTGCTGCCAGCGACACGACGAGCTAGACGGGAGGGCATGACAGCTGTGTGCATGATGGCGTCAGAAGCAGCCTCGATGGCTCGCCTCTTGTTGTTGTTACCGTTGTTGTTGTTGTTGTTCTGTCCCTTGATAACGAAGATGTAGATGAGGACGATAATGACAATAACGACAATGATAGCAACTGGATTAAAAAGTTAGCAATTCGTTGAGCAACAAATTCTGGCAGGAAATACATACCACAAATACCCAGGCAGATCCACTTCTTCTTGCGAGTCTTGCGGGCAGTGTTGACAGCCACGCCAATCTCCTCGTTACCCTTGTCGAGGTTCTCGACAACCTCCTCACCCTTCTGCTCAATCTGGGTGACGGCAGCCTCCTGCTGAACAACGAGAGTGTCCATGTCCTGGAAGAGCTGTGCCAGCTCAACCATCTGCTGCTCAATCTTCTGGAGGGCCTGATGACGATCTTGAACGGCGCTCAGGGCCGCACGGGCGCGACCCTGGCGGTCACTCTGCATCATGGCCTGGCTGAAAACCTGCCCACCGGTTGTGTCCTCAACAGCAGCCTGGATCTCCTGCTCAGAGGCGTCGGGGCGAACGATGCGGTACTGGCGGGCCATCTGGTCCTGAGTTCGCTTTCGGAACTGCGACTCGACCTGCTGGTACTGGGTAATGGCAGCCTTGAGGCGGCGATCAATACGGGTGACATGAGGGTTGTTCTTGGCAGAGCTGGCCTCGGGGCTGGACTTGATGGTGCGGACTCGCTCGGTAAGCTCACGGTAAAGCGACATGGTCTCAGTAGAAAGAGCGTCGAGCTGACGGTTGGCGGCACTGGAACCCGAACTGTCGGCATCGTCGAGGGTTCGCTGCTGGATCATGCGAAGCTGCTCGAGGTTTTGCTCAACGGTGTCGATTCCACGGTCGATATCACGGCACTCGTTAAGAATAGCGTTGGGGTCACTTTGAGCAAAGGAGCTACCGTTGTGAGCAAGGGGCTCCATTTCGACGCTACCTATCCCTCAAATCATGTCAGTAAATGGCAAAAGGTAATGGGCAAACAATATTGGGAAGTCTCACCACCATAGCCCTGAGCTTGCGGGCTGTTGTAACCACCACCGTTGCCATAACCGTTGTTACCGCCGTAGCCCTGGTCAGGGGAATCGTAAGGATTTTGTCTTCCGTATCTAGGACGCGAGTTAATAGACTGGTCGGGAGGAGGTGCGCGACTGAAGCTGATCTAGAACATACCCGTACTATTGAAATGTTAGTCAAGTGTACAAAGAGCGAGAAAGCGGGCGAAATCATATGCAGAGACAAGCTTCTTTTGCGCCGATTGTGGAACATCCAAAGATTGAAGCGGCATCAAGACAGGAGTAAGACGAGGGCGGGCTGGATAGGAGGCGCAACTAACACTCATTGTAGCGACTGAGCTGAAGCTCTGAAAGGATGTAAAATGTGATTCTTTGTGTAGAATTCACCTCGTCTTGTCGAGGGTTTTCGTATCCGAGCAATTGATTGCGATGATATCTCTTCTCTTGTGATAGTCTGGTGTCGTGTCCGTGTTACGATATTAAAGTTGACTGGTTCTCGTCGCGCAGCAAGGAGAAAGGAGTAGATGTAAGAGTGAGAGTGAGAATAGGTAATCAAGGAGAAACAAGGTCCTTTTTTTAGTGGAGTCGGTCGACACAGATACGAAAAGGTTCAAAAAGGAAAAACAGATGGCAAAGAGGGTAAAAAAGTATAAGAGAGAGAAAGAGGAGGAGGGTGTAAGGTTAAAGAAAAACAACAAGATTCAAGGATCTGGAAATGAGACGTGACGGGAGTTTACAAGGAAGAGCCCAGCAAGGAATGGGGGAGAGAGCGAGCGAGGCCGAGTGCGAGATTGTGCATCCAAAGGTTGTAGTGAAAGTGGCAGTGGCCCGGGCAGTGACAGTAGCAGCATAGCATAGCACTTAGCCACTGAGTAATTAGCGGGTCCGGGGGGTATCAAGGGCGCTTGAGGGACGCCGCTCACTGCCATTAGCGGCCCTAGAAGATTACACTTGACCTTAGCTTAGCCTTAGCTTAGCCCTGTTGAGCAAGCCGCACCTTGCCTAGGAGGTATGGGTAACAGAAAAGATGGACTCCAAGTTTTGAGGTATAAAATAAAACAGCCTAAAGAGGTGGTTTTTGAGGCATAAACTGGACTAATAATTTTGTCTTTATTACTTCCAACAGCCAACATTTCTGATACCCCAAGGCTTGCTTACTCCGTAGGTACATACAAGATTGCCCCTTGATGATGATGCAGGGTCCAATCGTTGGTATCCAAGCATGTAAATTCCAGTCAGGGCTTTACCTACGTAAGAGACTTGATCATGTTCTTGTTTGTTTCCATCGTCATACATGGTCTAGTCATGTCTTGGTTAAAACGCAGGCGACGTGGTATTCGGTTTGCTCAAAACCAGAGATGCAACAGCCAGAAACACTTTAAGAGTCTGGACAATCATGCGACACAACACATTCAATTGGATCCAGAAGGAGAGAGAGACCTGCAGTAGCACCAGGGCTATAAATGAGCTTAACATGAATGTGGCTTAGGGTGTGATGGAAAGACAAAATCATTAGAGACAACACCACCAGCATAGTAGCATCCACTATGTTTGGCTTATTCTCTTCACCTCCTTCAGACAAGGGGTTGATCCCTAAATAACCACAGTCCTCCTCCCATGTCTCTCTTCATTGGCGATGCCTTCTCCACTGTTTCACCTTTGAGCGGTTGCTGCCCATTCATCCTTGGATCGTCAAGAGTCTGAACCGCAAAGTCTGTAACAAGTCTGATGTTTTATGTCCAATGATCCGCATCTTCGGCCCTATCCGACATCATCGCCAAGATCACCAAACTCTGAATCACCAATTGATGAATCTTGCGCGCCAGATGCTTCTTAGAGACGAACTAGTCGGAGTGAGCCTCAGCTCAGCAAAAATGGCGTCCACACATTTCAGAGACAAGGGAGGGGTCTCGAATGACCCCAAGTTAAGCTTCGCCGCGTGGGTCGACAGTGGCTCGTAGCGACATTGCCAAGGGAAGCCAATCATTTGATCGCGAGCTATTTGTAGTACATAGGTATCTTCCGACTGAGATGAGATGAGAATCCGGTTCTTCAATTTAAAGTAGAGACGATCATTCATGTGAGTCTATACCGCCTTATCGCTCTATTGTACGGATACACGATGGGCAACTCGAGCCGTTGTCAGCGAAATGCATAGCATCATCCATACACAGTTGCCACTAATAATTCCATAATACGAATAGCCAATGCCTCTCGTAATCTTCTCTCGTCAAGGATCTTTGGTTTACTCCACCATTCGTCTTACATGCGGAGATCCGTACATACATATGTATGCTTCACACCTTGAAGCCGTTCAGCCGTCTTACATCTCAGCCGCAGAAACTTACAACGCATCACAAGCTGACACTCCACCAACTCTGCTTCCAACGGACTCTGTCTAGATTGGCTCCGAAAATACTAGTTTGACGTTTAATAATATGGGGTTCTCTTATTGTCTAGCGACTCGAACTGAACTGGGCAAATACTCTAGCCATGATAACTCCTCTTCAACCCAAAACACGATCTCTTAACTCAATGCCGCTTCTATCCCAGCCAAACTCCAAATAATCGTTCAATCCCAACAAGCCCTCCACCATCTTAAAGCCAGCAACTACACTCCTGTAGTCCTGCTAAACATCCCTCAGAGCACAGCATACGCGGACACGTAGCTTACGCTCATGTCATCGGGTTCCTCAACCATGTTGCTCCGATTGTATTGAATGATACTAAAGCGACATTTTTCTTCAAATCCGGCTTCCTTTTGGAGAAGCTCCAGTGCTGCCATCGTGACACCAATGGGATGTCGTCCACACACCGTATTCCGTGTCTGCTTAAGAGTACTGATGAATGCATCATGACTGCCAGTCTCGACGGCATCCATGGCAGCTTGATCGATAACTTTGATCGTCTCATGGATCGCTGGGCCGTCGGGCTTAGGGCCTCTCTTCTTTAGTTGCGTCAAATCAGAAGGACTATTGGTGGGTGAGTAAGGGAGGTAGCTGAAGCTAGAACCCCAGTGGCAGAAATCGGAGCTGATGATGAAGGCGCTTTCGGGGTCTCTGAGATATGGCAGCAGAGCTCGCCCTATGACTTTCTCCTCTTTCGCTGTGTTGCTGCCCACAAGTACAGGTACAATCTTGGGAAACTTGTCTGGCGTCTCGAATGTTTCTTCACAGCGGAGATACAGGTATGGCATATGCATCTCCAGAGAGTGCTCGTTGATCTCTCCCCGTTGGGGCATCTTCTCCATCATGATTGCATCTTCCAGCTCTTGGGCCATATCCACGTCGATCTCAAGATCACCGAAAGGAGTTGCGTATTTTCCAAAAGTAGTAGCTGCGCATCCTTCAAGGTAGTACGTATGGGATGGGCCCAGAACAAAGACACGTTTGGCACGGCTCAGATCGAGTGTCTTGTAAGCCCAAGCGGCACACGGGCCAGAGAACGCATATCCTGCATGGCTATAGTACAGTGTTGTTAGCTCAGTGTTGTTCCATGATATTGCGTAGCTAAACTCACGGTGCGATGATGACGCGAGCTCCAGGAATGGGCAGGGAAGCTCCGTTCAAGGTCTCGGGAACCGCGGCTAGGTAGCTCTTGAGCTCATCCAGTAACGGGTGGTGATGTTTCTTGTACCATGTACCGGCCTTTGTTGCTGGTCGAGTGGCCGCCATGTTGGTATGAGATGATGAATTCATGATGAGAGAGTGGTATTCTGAAGACGATTGATTTAATATCTGGGCAGATAAGGGATTATAGCAAAGTAAGTTCAGCATTAGTCCAGTCTATGTCATAGCGATACTTCCTGCCCCGCCTCTGCCAGCGGGGTACATGTGCAACTCAGCGCGCGTTTACACGGGAGTTTATGTGGTAAGCTACGTTGATGACCACTTACTGAAAATGGTTGGGCAAGAAGACACGGAGCTTCACCTCCAAGTATCCAACTGTTGTTTCGGCGGCACGAGCGACACGATTTAGCCGATGAAGATACTATTTACAGAAATGGTGGTTTTGTATGCTGCAATATATCTCATGTCTTTACAGCCCAAAGATACCTGCCGTGAACGAACATCATTACAGGTACATATCTATCGTGTTATCATACCCACTTCTTTCAATACATAGTATGTAACCGCTGTTTAATGTGCAGTACAACACTTCATCCGTCAACCCATGCCCCAGGCATTGTGACACTCTCTTTCTCTATCAACTGCCAAAATTCGTTTGCCATCCATTCGAATTCTGACACCCATACTATTCTCCAATCTTTGGGATCTGATCCAAACTGGAGTTCTAGCAGCCGAATTGGAACCCAGTGGTTATGATTCCACCTCTTTCTATCGTGACGCTCGCATCGTCTAAAAGTCGTTTCCGCGCTTCGTGCCGACATAGAATCCCGTATAACATTTCTTGACGCCTCGATCGCACTCGAGTCAAAAGCTGATCGCAGATCCTGACTGATCTTGATGGCCTCTTGCTCGCCATATGTGACCAAGTCCACTCCGCCTTGCTGCAGTATCGAAACCCACTCCCGTATACACTTTTGGATGACTATGTCCCAGTGGAAGAATTCAATATCTGGTGACAAGTAGCAGAGAGCACCTCCAATCACCGAGATCAGTGGCGTCCCCCTCCAATTCGGAACGTGATATGTGTCCCAAGGCTGTACCGTCTCGACGGCGCTTAGATCCTCCAACGTAGCAACCGAAGCTACCCTTTCTACCAAGCCGCTCCATCCATCATTGAAGGGTGAAAGATTCCACAATGCCCAGCCTCTCTCAAAAGGTAGAGCTTCGTCCGCAAATCGAATACCGAATGCCACAGCAGCTGAGTGAACGAGCGAGAAACCATTGCGGGTCGACTCGCCGACGTCAAAACTGGTGATATTTTCGTCTTGCGCGAGAAGCGAGAGGAGTGTGTTTGATGATTGACAGTGGAATGATCCAAGTCGAAAGGCCTCGAGTCGATTTATGAGCGGCCCAGTGAAGAAATTGGGCAGGAACCTTTTCCGGAAAATACGAACATACTCATCGCTATAGTCACAATCTCTCTGATAGTCAAATAAACGGACAACCATGTTAGTCTCGGGCTCGTTCATGTAAGAGTGGAATAGCCCAGCAATCTTCATCCACTCAGCCTCTGGATCATGCCTGTTAGGCTTGAATACCGCTGGCGTCAATGGAGTTCTGTGAGAATGTCAGACTATTTTCTTAACTGTCAAGTTTCAACTTACTCTCTCTTAGCTCCCACCTGTTCCAGTAGCGCTTCACGAAGCCCCTTACTAAGTAGCAGTTGACACAGGTCGAACCTTTTGTTATCTGCAGCGTACTGTAGACAAGTTAGAGACTGCCAAGACAAGACAATGTTGATGGCGCTCGTACATAGAGGAGTGAATATCCGTTCTCGTCCTTATCGAACGGCGATGCTTGTCGCTTATTGAAGAGTTCTATCACCCCGGCTTTATCTCCTTCCTTGATTCTTTGGATGATCTCGGAGCTGGACGAAATGATGTTATATACGCGATATGTATACATCCAGCCGGATCCGGTCGGTGCTGACTGCAGCTCATACACTGATGATGACAGCCAACTTGGCCATTGAACATAGGCTTGCCATGCACCTGTGGCTGTGGTATATGCCATCGCGAAACGACCCAATTTTGAGGGTGCATACATCTTGTTGAGCTTTGCAGCGTAGCGCGATACAGTCGAGAGTTGACTGTCGTCTACTTTGCCGACTTCATGACACTGTTTGTTCTCGTCATCGGCCTCTATCGCAGGCTTTTTCCACGGTTGGGTGCTTTCGTAATGGGTTTTGAGTGTTTGGCTGAGTTGTGTCGCGATCAAATCAGGTGTTAACATCGTAATTACCCTGAGATTTGAAAAGTCAGTTCAGACTCTCGAACATATCCAAGGAGGGACTCACATATTCCAGGCCTGCAATGATAAGTTGAGCAAGTCTATCGAATCGTGCAGTCTTTTGATAAGTCGATCAGAGCTTTCCCTCCCTATAGCCATTTTGAAAGTGGCCAGCTTCCGCTTCATTCCTTTCTTAGCATCTATCTTTGCAACAAGTTGTTCGGCGTTGCCGTTGAGCAATTCAAGGGCCGACATTGACGCTCTTAAGTTATCCTGTACTAGCGAGAACGTCGGTAACGAACAAAACGACTCCTGGTTGGGAAATTGCTGATGCATGACCTCGAATATGGACTTGTAGCTATGTAGGCGTAGTATGAGAGACTGCATCTCCTCGGGTATATCTTGTGCTTGGTCCCATAGCTGTTTCGTCTTGACCGCGCATTTAGCGATACCTTGAGCAACCTGTAAGAAAGCAATAATGCTTGCAGCTGCCTCCATCGCGTAAATAGTTACAAATACAAGATAAGAGGTAAAATGACAGCTACAGCAACAGTTTAAAATAAAGTGATATTATACAATAGTAGACTTAATGTAGAAAATAGACACAACTTGACACATGAGAGATTAAGTATTTCCAACACAAAGGGGCACTGCCTCCATCATCAAGTCAACAACCAACAGGTCAACAACCAACAAGTTTTGTGTTCAGTGGGACATGCAGTGACTGTTACGGGCAAGAAGACTTAGACCAACCAGTACGGCTCAGACTAGTCATGTCACTCACTACAGGCTTGGGCATGGCGCCTAAAGGATGGTGATCGCATAAATATGGGCGGCAAGGTAACCGGGGGCGGCAAGCCGCAGCAGAGCTATGTTTCGATGCATCACATCATATTATATCCAAGTAGAATCTCCAGAGGAATCCTCTGATAGATTCGAGAACAAAGCTTCTTCTTTGATAGAACCCCTCTCAAGAAGAT
>LXHY01000357.1:0-12383 GCA_002093855.1 Fusarium praegraminearum | reverse complement strand
AGAGTCGGAGTCGGAGTCAGAGCTAGAGTCAGAACTAGTATCTGAATCTGCAGCCTCATCAGGCTTGGAAGCTTCCTGATCCTTGTCGGGGCTGGCCATGAGCATATCCTGACTGCGGAGAAGGTCAAGCAAGTAGAGCGGCTTAAGACCCGTATCGTGAACTCGGATAGAGTGTTCCTTCAGCTGTGTGGGAAGAGAATGCTCAGCAATCTGGACATCGCCATCGCTTTCCAGAACGATCATTTGTGGCCTGTGCAGACCCAGCTGGTTGAGAAGACTCAAGTCTCTGGTAAGTGTAGCACTAAGGATGATCTTGCGAACGCCAGAAAAGTTGATGTCGGGGAAGTCTCGAGCGGTAGGCTTGCTAACGCGGAACTTCTCCATAACTACATCCAACCAGCCCTGGAAGCTCTGTGCCAGAAGCTTATCGGCTTCGTCGACTACTAGCCATCGAACGTAGTCGAGATTGAATCCTGGTGTTTGTTCCATATGCTCGACGAGTCGACCAGGTGTGCAGATCAAGACATCAATCTTAGAGAGGAAGTCAACAACGTAGCCGTTCTTGCTACTCAATCGAGGGTCTGTATCTTCCAGATCGTCAAGACTGTCCGTTGTAGAGAGACCCAACTTTAGCTGATTTTGTTTTTGAACCTCGTCTTGCAGCTTCTTGTATGCCTCAGGGTCATATCGGAGCTCTTGCTCCATAAAGGCCTTCTGCTCGTCTTCGAAAGACTGACTACCAACGGAAACACCCACGCGCACTCTCTTGCGATCAGCACCATCGAATGCTCTAGCGCAAAGCTCAAAGGTTTCTTGAGCCTGCTTGACAAGTTCTCGGGTTGGCAGAACGACTAGTGCTCGTAACCTCGTGAGGCATCCTTGGCTGATATCCCGCGTAACAGGCAAAGCATAAGCGAGTGTCTTTCCGGAACCGGTGGCTGCAGAAACACACACGTCGCCGGGTCTGCTTGTGGGGAGTAAGAGAGGAATGGCAGCAGTCTGCACAGCAAACGCATCTTGGAAGCCCTTCTCTTCCAACACACGGCAGGCCTTGGGCAGAATATCCAGCTCGGAGAATGGGGTTCGAGTATCCTGCGAAACCCGTAGAGGCTTTGCCAACCAAGGGGGAAGAGTCTCGTCGTCGCTTCGCTTCGCGTTGGTGAGTGTGGCCACTGGTGCTGGTTGCGGCATGGGCTCAATGCCATGGAGTTCACCCTGGTCCTCTTCGTCCGCCTCACCTGGGCCTATCTCACCAGCTAGCTTGAGAGACTTCTCCAGTCGATCCATAACAGTTTTGTGCCTTTTGTTCTCGTCCTTGCCCTCCTCCTCTGCTGGCTGAGGTTCCTTGTGTTTCTTCTTCTTTTCCTTTCGCTTCTCTTTCTTCTCCTCTTCTACTACTGGATCCTCGGAAGCAGGCTTGGGTTCGTCTGCGGGCTCTGTAGCGTCTTCCATCGGGACATCTTCATCGTGATCCTCGGCTGTGACCGTGGGGGTACTGGACTCCTCCTGTTCTTCCTTTTGCTCCTTGTCTTTCTTCTTTTTATCCTTCTTCTCTTTTTTCTTATCCTTCTTCTGCTGCTCCTTTTCCGTTACAGCACTCTCCTCTATAACAGGACTCTCTTCTTGCACCTTTTTTGTTTCCTTGGGCTCTTCCTGTTCCACAGGCTTTTGGGGCTCGGCTTTTGTTGGAGTTGCCTTCTTGGCTGGCTCGTCGTCGTCTTCATCGTCGTCGTCATCATCGTTGGTAGCCGCAGTCCTTCGCTTGCCTCTCCTGACCCTCTTCTTCTTCTTTGGCGTCTCGTCGCTGTCCTTTGGTGTCGGCTCTACTGTCTTTGACTTTTTGCTGTCAGGTTGGGCAGAACTTTGTGCTTCTTCTGTGGTGTCAAACTTCCTCTTGGGAGTTACTGCGGGCTCATCGTCAAAGTATTGCTTTTGGGGAGCTTGAGGTTGAGGCGGCGCAGGCTTTGCGCTCGGAGGGATGTATCGCGAGTAGCCAAAAGCATTGGCGACGGGCGCGGGAGTGGGAGCTACATTGGATTCGACTTTTTGTGATGGCGCAGGATTGGAAGGGGCGGAATTTGATGTATCTCCGCCCTTTGCGGGAGGAATATATCTGGCGTACATTATTTCGAAGGCAATTGCTGAACCAGATGTCGCGCTGGAGGGGCCTCAGTCGCTTCAAATTCCCAAATTTTTGGATGGATTGACATCTTATCGGGTTTCTGCCGTTTTACACCGCTAAATTTATCTGCCAGTAGTGGATGCTCAGCTACAAGTAGTACTTGGCTGAAGAGACGATATTCTCAGAAAGAATTAAATAATTCACAATAACTAATTTGATTTATGTGAGATCTGAATAGGGTCACAATTTATATTATGTCTATTATTACTTGCTGATTTTTTAAGCACATTTTAGGTGCAAACGACACTGCAGTAATACCCTTAAGCTTTGCGCCTCTTTTTCCGTCTCTCCATCTGGCCAGCTCCACTATCCCACGCTTGTCTACTTCACCCCTGTTCACTTAGACGTGGTTCAACATGAGAAGACAATTACCATGAATGAGACGCATCTCAACCAAGCACTTTGCCGTCTTTCTTACCTGTCAATCTCAATCAACCATACTGACAGCTATCTCAGCAAGTGCTGATAGATATATCACTCTATTTGTAAAGGGCTGGCGAACCCCCCTTTCTCAACCGCCATCATGACACGCCGCACATACAACATTGCCATGGTTAGCGACTTCTTCTTCCCGCAACCAGGAGGCATCGAATCTCACATCTACCAACTCGCCACAAAGCTCGTCGACCGCGGCCACAAGGTCATAATCATCACACACGCCTACGACGATCGCAAGGGCATCCGCTACCTCACCAACGGCGTCAAGGTCTACCACGTTCCCTTCCTCGTCATCTACCGCGCCGCCACCTTTCCCACTGTCTTCTCATTCTTTCCCATCTTTAGAAACATATGTATTCGTGAGCGCATCGAGATTGTTCATGGCCATGGAAGTCTCAGCAGTCTTTGTCATGAGGCCATCTTGCATGCTCGTACAATGGGCTTGAGAACTGTCTTCACCGATCACTCTCTCTTTGGGTTTGCAGACGCGGGTACTATTCTCACTAACAAACTCATGAAATTCATTCTGAGCGATGTTGACCACAGTATCTGTGTGAGTCATACCTGGTAGGTCTTTTAATATCTACGATACCAGCACTCTCTGACTCGTCACAGCAAAGAAAACACAGTGCTTCGTGCATCGCTTGACCCAGTCATGGTCTCCGTTATACCCAATGCTGTTGTCGCTGAGAACTTTCGCCCAAAAGATGTCCCCGCGTTACCCTCCCCTTTGGGAACCTCTTTTAACCCTGAAGCGCCTCTGTATCCTCCACCGCAGCGAATTGGACCTCGCGACACCATCACTATTGTCGTCATTTCCCGTCTCTTCTACAATAAGGGTACAGATCTCCTGATCGCCTCTATCCCACGCGTGCTTGAGAATCACCCAAATACACGCTTCATCATCGCAGGTTCCGGTCCTAAAGCTATTGATCTGGAGCAAATGATCGAAACAAACGTCCTTCAAGACCGTGTCGAAATGCTTGGTCCTATCCGCCACGAAGAAGTTCGCGATGTCATGGTTCGTGGCCACATTTACCTCCACCCTTCTCTTACAGAGGCCTTTGGAACTGTCATTGTTGAAGCCGCCAGTTGTGGGCTCTACGTCGTGTGTACTGCGGTAGGCGGTATCCCTGAAGTCCTCCCTTCGCACATGACAACATTTGCCAAGCCCGAAGAAGACGACGTTGTTCTCGCCACAAGCAAAGCAATCAGCGCAATACGTGCCGGCAAGATTCGCACGGAGAAATTCCACGAGCAAGTCAAAAAGATGTACTCGTGGCAGAACGTCGCCATGCGCACGGAGCGTGTGTATGATGGCATATCAGGAACTATTTCAGAAGACGAGTTCTACGGCGTTGATACTTCCGGCTACGGCAGCCGCATCCGGAATTTTGCTCTCATTGATCGTTTAAAACGCTACTATGGCTGCGGTATCTGGGCCGGCAAGTTGTTTTGTCTTTGCTGCGTTGTGGATTATCTATTCTTTCTGTTCCTCGAGTGGTGGTTCCCAAGGGATAATATCGATATCTGTCCTGACTGGCCTCGCAAGCGGCCCGCCGATGATGATGCCAGCTCCAAAAAGGGCGCACATAGTAATCGGTCAAGCACGTCTCAAGGGGCTTCGAAACTGGAATAAACATTTTTGTGCCAGCTCACGAGGTACGATGTAATACTAGTAAAGGAGCGAGGAGTTTGGGTTTTGGAGGGACATTTTGGTATAATTCACGAAGTAGATAGATGAAGATTATGCGTGTATGACTCTTGCGTTAAATAACGCGAGCCTTGAGTGGTGGGTGGTAATTAACAGTGAGCTAGCTATTCTAGACGCTTGACAGAGCAATAAAAACAAGTACAAGCTGCCTGTATTTCCTAGCAGTATATGAAGCTGATGTCCATATCAACTTAGGGTGATTAGCCCCTGCCTCCAATGCGACGTCTCTTAGTAGTTCCAATTTCACGTTCCCCGTTATCGTCATCATCGTCACCCGTTTCCTCAGCGGGCGTAGCGACGCTGGCTGGGCGAGCAGACGGCGGAGGCGCGCTACGCTCTTTTTCTGCGCTTCGTAGATCGCCTAGTAGCTTCTCGACCTCTACGAACATGCTGCGAGTGTTTTTCACAACGCCGTTCTCATCGAGGCGGTAGCCTACTATCTCCTCCTCCTCTTCCTGAGACCGTTTCATAAAAGCTGGTCCGGGACCGCGATCAGGGTCGGCGTTGTACATGATGGCATTGCAGAACATGTGGACCAGTTCGCGTTCGAGTTGAGCGCTGTTTATGATACCCTTAGGCGGGACGAGCTCTTCAGACATAGGCAACCACACATGGGCAGTACTGGGATCACCTCCGGGGAGGTTTGCCGCAGCTTGAACCGCCGCCTTATTTCCATGCTTGATTGCAGACCGGATGGATGTTATGTCTTGGGGCTGCAACACAATCTGGCGATAGTTGGGCGCGTCCTTCTCGCGAAGTCTAGTAGCAAACATGTTGGCGTCACGGTGGCTCGAGATCTGGTCAAGAGCAGACGATGACACCTTTGTAAACCCTCGAGTCCACAGAACCTGGGAAGTCTCAGGGGGCAAGTCGGGAGGTGTGCCTTGTCGCTTTCGCTTTTGAAGGCGCGAAGAGACACTTCCAGGCGTCATAATCTGGTTTCTGCCAGGAACACTTTCATCAGCTGTCGTATCGCCTGTCTCTTCAGTAGGCCGAGGTGTGGCATCCTCATCCTTGATTCTGGGTGCTGTTTCACTAGCCTGGGTCGCTTGCTCATCTGTGTGAGATATGGCAGACTGGCTTCGCCTTGACCGACTGATTGAAGGAGTAGAGCTAACACCTCGGGCTTTCTGGATGGGTCTAGTAGTTCGGCCCCGGGGTTTAGGCGCTGGTTGTTCAAGCTTTGGAACTGCCTTAGGTGCTTGCTTCTTTGGTTTTGGCGTAGACGCAGCAGAACTAGGCAACGTCGCGTTCTTTGAAGGCGGGCTGACCGGCTCGAAAGCTGGACTTTGAGGAGCAGCTTGCACGTGGCCAGGGCCTGGGGTCGATGGAGTCGACTGAGGCGCCCATTTTGTTCCAAATCCTTGAAGAAGGTGCGCTGAGGTTGAAGTAGGGGTGCGTGGTCCGGGTGGTGTCGCAAGTCGCTTCGCGGGAGTACTCAAGACGTGACGAATAATGTGTCCCAAAGCGCCAGGTACCGGTTGCTGGGGAGCATTTTGCGAAGGTTGATTCTTGCTCTCTGCCTTTGAAGCCTGGGAAGCAGATGAGCCCGCTAGCGACGCATGTTGAGGTTGTTGGAGCTGGTATCCCGAGGGCCGGCGCTGCTGAGGCGTTGCAATCGGGCCTGAGTTTCCTACAGGAGGAGTTGGCGAAGCTGGAACGATCGGTCGGACATGATGGGATTGCCCTTGCGATGGCTGAACAGGACGAGGATGTGGCACTGGTGTGGTTGAAGATGGCCGAGCCTGGAGCGTCTGGCCTCCAGTCAAGTCTACTGACGATCGTGGTGGCGCTGGTTGCAGTGGTGGTGGTATTTGGCCAGCGTGCTGAGGGGGTGCCAGTCCTGGCTTTACAGGAGTCGGCCGAGGCTTGAACTGCTGTTGCTGAGAAGGAATTGATTGCTGAGGGATAGGGACTTGTGGATTTTGCTGAGAATGCTGTGTTTGGGTGAGTTGTGCTGGTGTAGGGGTATGAGATATCTGACTCTGCTGCGTGTGCTGTATCGATGCAGTGTGCTGTGTCTGGGGAGTACGTGGTTGTGGCTGGGGCTGTATGTGAGGTTGTGAACGTTGCTGCTGGTGCTGCGCTTGTTGACCCTGTTGCTGAGATTGAACCTGGGGCGGTTGCGGAGCAACAGGTTGTGGTCGAGACTGAACCTGAGCGTGCTGAGGCGTTTGAGGATGGGACGCAAGTGGTTGAGCTCCAGGCTTTGGCGAGAACTGCGCAGTTGGTTGAGGGTACCATTGCTGCTGTTGCGGTACTTGCTGAGGATATTGTCCGTGGGGTTGTGAGTACTGCTGTTGCTGTGGATGCTGCTGTGCTGGGGGCGGAGCTATTGCCCCTTGAGCAAGAGGCGACTGAAGCTGTCGAGGAGGGGGTGTGTGGGTTTGTGGTGGTTGATAAGGCTTCTCCCACTTAAGAGCAGCTCCTTGTGACGCATTTTGAGGAACCGCAGTGCCGTCTTTCGGCTTGGCTGCAGCTTCCGGCCGAGGGGTTAGAGTCTGCTTAGGAGGCTGTGATGCCTGTAGCGGTCGTGGTCCAGTTTGAGCAACTCCTGGGGGAGGTTGAAGCACCGAGCCATTAGCACTGGGCGGGTTTGGCGACGGAGACGGTCGTATCGGCGTTGTTCCAGCGGGCAAGTGGCTGGGCGGTGCAACGCTTGGTTGATTGTTGTGAGGAACTGGAGGTTTCGGTGGGAGCACCGGCGTCTGAGGTGTAGGTCCTTTTCGAACAGGAGTCGCCGCACCGGTCGTCGCAGCAGGTGGTGGAGTTGGCCCATTAGACGGAATAGAAGGCTTCTGATCCCTAGCAGCAAGCACAGGCGTACCGTTCTGACTTGCGGCTCTAGCGCGCCGTTCTCGTGCAGTTCGCTCTAAGAAATGGATATCCTTCTGCAACGCGTCGATCTTTTGTTCATCCTCCCGAATGTGGCCAATGATCTTAGCGCTATATTGCTGCCAAAGACGCTGGACGAGCGATTGCACCTTTTCGACATTGTCGTACACATCTTTGAATGTTGGTAGAGGAGGGCTCTCGGGTCTCCGTTTTTGAGTATTCGGTGATGCTGCTGGATTGTCGGTTGTGTCCTTCTCCGAGTCGCCCCTCAGCTCCTCCCCAAACAGTCGTAGAAAAAGATGTTGAAGCGCATCGGGCTTTAGTCGCGTGGGATCATAAGTGGCTCCCTCTTTGATGAGTGAGTTCTCCGTTAGCTGTTCAGAGATACGCGCGAAGGCCCCAGGGTCGGCGCCTTGAGTCAACAACGACTGGAATAGGAACAGCGACTCGAGGGGCGTGTGTGCGGCTGATTGATTCATGCCCCGCGATCCACCTCGCCAGCTTTCCAGAGGGCCTTCACGTCGTGCAAGTAGATGGACTGGCGCCACGGTCTATGAGAAGTCCAGTTAGGCGTCTGTCGCGAAACGAGTATGGCTACGTCATGGCCGGGGTTCTATGGATCAAAAACACGTACAGGCAACCTTAGTCAATGACTCCAAAACCGTCTATGGCGACCTCGAGGCCTTTCATCGGGTGCTGGGCGTCTAAACCTCTCGTTGCGAAACGCGCTCGATAGTCGAACCGGTGGTGTAGTTGATTTTTGCTCGTATTCGCGATCGTCTGTTAAGATGTCACGTGAGTAGTTTCGCCGAAGATATTGCGCGGAATTCTGTTGTTGATTTTCGATGATGCAGGGAAGAAAAATCGGGCTGCGTCTCTCCTCAAGCTGTTCCCACGCTAAGTCCTGGCGTAACACGTGATACCCCTGAAGACCAACAGGCTTTCTACAGGCGTGTAAAGCGATCTAACACGGATAGGAATTATTCTTTCAAATCATCTGAACATTTACCGTCACGCCTGTCAAGTCTCACAGATACAAGGGGACAAAGTAATACTAAGTTCAGGTGGTCATTGAATCAGACCATTTGATTGGTTGCAAAACGCCGGTTTCGGCCTGTTATAGCGAAATAAATCCCACCATGTAGCAGTAAGACTCCAGACTCCATGGTATCATGTCAGAACTCGGCAGCAGGATACGCTCCGTACTTGCTCTAGTTCAATAGCCACCCTTCCCATCAAATCTATAGCCCATATAACGCCATTGCCTGCTTAATCTCAAAGCGCAAACAAAAAAAAAAGACTGGTTTTCAGTAGTAGTACACAAAAGGGAGAAATATGTTATGATGAAAGCGAACTGGAGGACCCATCCACACTGCGTTGGGTCTCGTCGTCCTGACTGTCTCCATCCTTTTCAGTTGGAGACCTTGGCTGGTAACTAAGACGCAGCTTTTCGTCTAGTAATGTGATCAGTCTCTCTGAGTACTGATCTAAAAGGCCACTAACGGCCGTCTCGTTCATGGCCCTGCTTCGAATAGCCCGGTCACCAAGAGCTGCTGCTGTCATCCGCAACTCCTGGTCTAGTTCAGTCAGGTTCTCTTGGCTGATGGGATCTGAAGAGGCGAGCTTCTTCCTATATGACCTCAGTTGACGACAAGTTTGTTCTGTTGCCATATTTAATGAGCCGAAGCCACGCAGGTTTGACGAGGATGTCTTCTTGCGGACGCCCTGAGAAATAGAAGGCCGTCTCTTAACCTTGGCTTTCGGGGATACTGGGGAAGTAGCCCGTACATCGCCCGAAGGCCGTCGTGACGGCGTATCATCTGCTAACGTGCTGGTAGGGCTGACTGGAGCTGCTTGCGTAGGTGTTCTTACACTAGCAGCGAGGTTGAAACGAGATGTACGTCGTTGCAGGGTTCGCGGGGGTGATTTTCGCCCTGATGCAGGAGACTTTCGACCAGAAGTTGGCGAAGGCCGCTGAAATTCGGCCAGCTCGGCTTTCGACAGAACCCTACGAAGTGGTGGGCGTGCTGAGACTGAATCCTTTGCAGGTGATGGCTCCCTGCTTGTTGTGCCAGGCACAGGATCATCCAGATCCAGACACCATATCATCATTGTCCCGTCTGATGCAACACTCACAACCTTGCGACTTCCGTCATCATTTTCGATCAAGCACACACCATTGATGGCTTCAGTGTGGCCCCATTCTCTGTCCAAAAAGCCGCCTGTCTGGGCATCGTATAAGCGGATAGACTTATCCGTGTTGGAAGTTCCGAGTAGAAAATCTTGGTCTTTAGGGAGCCATTGTCCAAAACACAACGAATCAAGAACAACAGACTCTCCTCGGGTCTCATCTTGGCATTTGAAACACGAAATCTTACGTCCCGTGTTGAGATCAAATTGACAAATCGTCCGGTCTAGCATAGAAACAAATACGGTCCTTTGGCCCATGCCCAAAACCATTGAGCTTGGCGAAGCCTTGAGTGAGATGACCCTCGAGGGGATAGCAGCAATAGAGTCTGGGTCGCCCTCTTTGGTGATGATGTCGTGGATTTGGAGTGTTCGATCAAAGGAGCAGGTCAAAACCTTATCCTCGGACGGGACCATAACCTGGACGACCTTGGCAGCGAACTCTAGTGTCTGGAAATGTTCAATTGATCCATCTGCGGTTCGATGAAAGAGCTGTGCAGTTCGATCTCGTCCACAAGATGCCATCAGGAATTTACCATCATTGTCGTACACACTGACAGAACGGCAGTCAGCTGTGTGTGCCTTGATGTCCAAGACAGGCTCCTTAGTTGCAATGTCCGTCATTCGCAAGACACCCATGCGATCAGCAGAAATGAGCAGCTTGCCATCGTTTGTTGTTTGGGCGCACGTGAGCTGATTGATCGGGTCCATTTCATTTTCGGGTTCGGTCATTCCGATAGGCACATCGATTGAAGCCTTGACCTGACCCTCCAGTGTCCAGAAGGTTACATTTCCGCCGACAGTCCATGTGAGAAACGAGGCATCCAAGTGGTTGGGTCGCTGTAGAACCTGGATGCCTGTCACGGGCTGTCCGTGCCCAGGGATAGGAATGCTAGCCATGGCCTTACTATCCTTGCCAGGCACATGGTCTGAGCTCCAGATGTCGATGGACTGCTGCGAGTCGATTGTGACAAAGTTGTCTGCGAGAAATCCCATAGCAAGCTGACCTTCAGACAAAAAGGTAGTGTCTTTGATACAGGCCGATGGTGGTTGGGCATCCAACACAGCTTCAACGTCTAGCACCGCAAAATGGCCATGACTGCCGCCGATGTATGCGACGTTGTCTTTGACGGCAATCGTCGAAATAGAAAAGTCCAAGTTGAGGACCTTTTGTAGCTTCATCTGTTTATCATCTTCCTCCATGATACATACATTGCCCGTTTCTGAGCAAATAATGAGACTGGAGTTTTTGACAACAGCAGCGCAAGTAAAAGTTTCCTCCAAAAGGGAACCGAGTAGGATGTTACGCCCTGACAGGGTCCTTTGAGAGGGTGGGGTAGCGGCTGGTTGTTCACTGAAGAACTTCTGTTTCGTGGGCGAAAGAGCTGGTCCATCTTCAGGTTTCCACATCTTGACATGACGAACTCCAAAGGTGACAAGGGAGTTGCCTATCCAGACCATGTCCTTGACGTAGGAAGTGCATCGGTTTTGTTTGAAAAGTCTGGCCCCGCCTGTCCGCGGATCAACCTTCCAGATGTAGAGGAATCCATCATTGGCGGCTCCTATGGACGCCAGATACTGCGTGTCCGCTGACCACGCAACGCAATTGACCCCGTAAGTATGCTCGCTAATCGATATCAGAGGGCTGTCGGAAGAGGTGTCGTGAAGACTAAACACTAGAACTCGAGGTGAATATCCAGTCTCGCCCACAGCTAGATATTTCCCATCTCGACTAAGAGCAAGGCATGTTGCGGCCTTGATCCGTTCACGGCTCGTCCATGTATTGCTGGGAGACTCGTTCCAGTCCGATGACGTATGAGGTGAATTGGGAAATCTAGGGCCTGCACGGCCACGGCTATCGTTCGCCTTTGGTGTTCCTGAAGGTGTCGAGGGTGTGTTTTGAAAGGTTGCTACAGNNAGTCGGCCGAGCTCGGTAAAACCGTTGGGAGTGATTTTCCCCATCGACATCCACCACAACAACAGCACCGCCAGCAATGTATGCAAATGCAGATGAGAGGGTATCGAATCCTGTAGGCGAGGAACAGGTTGTACCAATGACGCGCTTGAGTGAGAGCTTTGAAGAATCTTGGGGTCGGCCACGCATAGGTGATCTTGAGGACCTTGAAGGACGGCCTAGGAACGGAGAGTTGGAAGGAGTAAGCTTCATGCGACTGTGAGAAGGAGTCGCTGCCATATTTCTGCCATTGACACTTGGTGAAGGATATTCGCTGAGTTTTGTACCGTCGAGAAAGTCGACTACTATGGTGAGGCGTTAAGAAGTAATGCCAAGTCTCAGAAACCCTCCAGGCACGAATGGAGACCTAAAAGAAGAACAGGGAATACTGCAAGTAAACAAATGAAGGACTGAACAGCCAATGCCTATCGCCCACGATCGAACATGCGAAGAATATGCAGAGTTATGAGCAGAAGAGAAGTCGGATGATGCTGTACAGCGAAGAGTGGGTGGTGGGCGGTGTAAGTCAGGTAGCTGCTGCGGGCCTGCGGGGACTGCAAAAGCTATGAGATGCAAAAGGCAAGCAAAAGTTTGAAGCTGTAAAAAAGCTGCGGGGAGGGGCGTTAGTTACTTCAGTGGAGAGAATAGAGAGGTTGGAAGAGTTTAGTTTACGGGAATCAAACTCTTGCTCTTGCGCTTTGCACTTACAATGACTAGGTTGGTGCTATCTAAATGTGGTTAATGAGCGACAGGAGACATGGAGGAATAACGAAACGTCCCAACCTACGGAAGCGGTTGGCGATGAGGGAAAAAGAAGAAAAAGAAGGTTCACACCAATCTATGGGATGGAATGTCGATGACTCTCTGGTGACTTAGCCTAACCCCAGGCCATTCCCTTCCCGTCAATAGTCGAGAAAAAGAGCCCCAAGTCCAACTTCAAAGAGTCCAAAAGTCTTGGTCCCTCCTAGATAGGCGCTCGAGTGTCTTGTTTACATGGGTCCTTGTCCATGGTTGCCCAGGGGGCCCTGTTCCATCCTTTGATGAGAGCCAAGGGCAACAGAAAAGTTGACCTC
>LXHY01000352.1:0-10159 GCA_002093855.1 Fusarium praegraminearum | reverse complement strand
TTTAAAAAAAGTTATTAATTAATAAAAAAAGGTTATTTTTTTTTTAAAAAAAAGTTATTAATAGTATTTAAAGCTAAAAGTACTTAAGATTTATATAAGTATTTATAATAGCTTTATTATTTTTTAAGGGTAGGTTAAGAGACTAATAAGTTAAATCGATAGTGGCGTAATTAATGCTAAGATTGGTTGTTTTCTGTGCATTGCATGTAATAGGCGAGAGCTTCTCCGAGGCGGCCTTGGTCAAGCCTTTGGTCAAACGGCGGTAAAGGGAGCTTGCTTATAAATGTTGGTTTATTGTTGAGCTCTCTGTTGAGAAATGGGGGCAATGGAACCATATGAAGGTTGGATAAAGAAGGGCAACATGATCTTGTATATAATGCTGAGGCGGAGGCCGATGCTAGTCCAGACGTTGTCATGGTGCTGCTGACGATGATGCAGATGTATTCGTTCCAACAAACACGTCTTCCAAGAAAACAGATGACCTCGATTTCATCAATGTCGAGCCTATTGACAAATGCCCATCTCGGAATTCCAACGCCGTCTATTGTATATACGAGACTCATATTCCTCCTGAGTTCGACAAGCCGAAGGCGCGACTCGAAGAGACAAAGAAGTGGGGGGGATCAAAATACCCCATCGGCATGACGAATCCAACTGCTCTATCATAATAACTCAGAAACGCAATATTGATCTCGAAATAAAATTCTTTTGAAACCGAGACAGACCATGTCTCGTTTCGTGATGGACCTTTAGCTAATCCTTAGAAAAGAGCCCCTCGTCTTAACGATGCTGAAGCTCTTTGCGCGATAGGGATATGGACTCGAATTATATTCCTTAGCGAACCTAAAGTCATGCGCTAGAACATCATTCTGCTTCATTCGCGCTGTAGTCGATGGAGGCCGATGATCTATTCATCATTCTTTATTCTTAATTCTATGATTCTCGCGGTTAATTAAAATTGCGGCTGTAGATGCTGTAGCTCATGACGTCGTAATCAGTTCAGTTCTGATTACGATCCCTCTTCGAACTTGGCGTTTGTGTCGTTTTGTCGTTATGTGGGTTTCAAAATATAACATTCCAGTTTATACTCCTACTGCAGACCCTTCATGGCCAGGTGCATTGAAACTCTCAGAATCGAGAATGGTCTATATATAGTTGACCAAGAGAATGGCGGTGGTGAACAACAATGACACTGAGGTTTTATATAAGGTCTTCTGGAAGGTAATTGTCGATGACGGCGCAGATCTTTGTAAAAATAGGCGTATCCATTGTCTGCTTGGTAGCTTTGAAGGAAACGAATGATGATCCTGGGCCTGTCGCTAGTTTCTTTGCGAATCCAGGCTTAGTATTCGTGACCCTCGGCAGATCAACTTGTATCTGGATTCCACAGCGGTGGACCTAACATGTGATCGACTACCAGGGATGAAACTTTGCTTCCTCCGCAGGGAAGATAGACTGTGCTCAAGGGGGGAACCTGGCTCGTTACAGTTATACTTGGCCATATAGTCCGATGGCAAACTGTCATTTTGGCGTTCACTTTCACCGTTGGTATGTCATGAAACGAGTATTTGGATACGATGCAACAAATACAGGCATGACCAAGCGTAGTTGAGCCAATCTTACAGTAGGCTGATCGCACCTCGACAAACAGTCGGTGTAGTTGACCCGTGCGGTGACGGGTCACCGCTTAGGTACGAGAGGAGAATAGATAGAGCTATTTTGGACCAAACCTTTGATTTACTGTCAATAGCCATCATTTGTTCTGGTGTGGTACCATCTGGTCAAACTCTTGGTCTTTCTAAACGAGTAGGGTTCCGTCATGGTAAGACAGCATTGCCAGACTTTCTGTCAGCCTTGGACCTTTGTTGGACCTGCGTGTAGGCTGCCCGGAGGGTGTTATTTCATTCCACGTAGCTGTGAGTCATGTGAAAGTCAATGAAAGCGGCCATGCCGCCGGGGCGCGGGAGCAATCTCAGGAACTCATTTGGTGTGCGATCTTGCCTATTGCTTATGGACTTCGTGGTGAGATAATTTGATGATATGGCTATGACGGCTTGGACGAAAACCTCTGTTAAAAGGAGAAAGGATTGAGATCCCAGTGATTATTGAGACCTATATCTCCACCACGTCATCTTCCAACGATCCCAGAACGTGATATTAAGCGTCTGACATAAATGTGTGATTGTCGTTGAGTAAATAGGTGGATTGTTCCACTGGGTGCGCGTGAGAGAGAGGGGGTTAATGGTGTTAAACCGTAAGCCACTGCACCAAACGATATAGCGCGCAGCGTTACAGTCATAATGGTCTTTTAGGTCCCCCACTGCGCCGGTTTAATAGATGGTACGCATTTTCTCGCCGCCTTGTCTCCTCGCAGTGTACCCGGCACTGACTCAACAACCTCGTTACAGCCATCTGTAGATAACTAATCGATGTAGAATGAAAGTTGTCCTCGTTTTGAGGCGGGATGAATCATCTAGGTAATCAATTGATGTCAATATTCTTATTGTCCCGAGTCCGCCTTTTGCCTTGTGACAGAACTTACGCAATAAACCCGTTACTGCCTTGTCTTAAAAACAGAATGTGCCGGGCGGAAACAAGGTAGTCCGGAGAAAGTCGTGAGAGAGTAATCTAGACGTTTTCGGGCACAAGATCATAGGGATGATGAATCCACTCCGGGCGACTTGATGTTTGATGGCTCTGCATTCTTTTCCACTGTCTCTCGTAGCTGTGCGAAGATTCTTCCTTTTCTTCAGGACTACCAAGTCCCTATTTGAGTTATCCGACTTGTCTTCTATTTCGACTCTTCTTCCCTTGCTCCTGTTTTGCCGAACTAGTCGCCAGGCCGCAGGATACCTGTTCTCGACATGTCACCATGCCAAAGCGTGGCGATGCCACGGTTCGCGCAACCAGAGAATCCGTGTGCAATGGTAATATGCAAAATAAGGAACAGTAAGTTTCCGCCGTAGCCTTGTGACGAGACAGGTTAACAGAAAAGGACAGAAACATAATGTGAAACCATGTAGCAGGGATAACAGTTGTTGGCTTTGTAGTCGTGGAGAAAGAGGAGCTGGAGAGACATTCCCATCTCTGCGGTGGAGGCCATTTAGAGGATTGGATGCGGTGCTACAGTCGCTGTGTAACGAAATGGGGAATCTTCGAAGACAAGAGAGGACGAATTTCATAGAAGAAGTGAACAATATATTCTGCCTGTATTACGGACGTCCGATTAAGCAATATGCTAACTGAATCTGTTAGAGAGTGATTGCTTGGACTCGTTAACATCGACTCTAATTTGATACGCCCATCGGTGAGACTTGGCCTGGATAGTGGTCCACAGGTTGACTCTGCGCTGATTTGATGTCTTTGTTTCCATTTCTGCAACCTCGCAGTTTGTCCTCGTGTTCGCGGTCGCTCAGTTCACCTTCTTCTAGTGCCCTGTTCACTTTCAATTGTACGAGACAATTGGGTGATGTCGAAGTCTCCGGTGGAAGACACAGTGGTATGGACGTCCATGAAATATAGACATATGGCAGTGTAAGCCTTGCTTCCCATCTGATGACAAATACCACACATATCGCCATGCATGTATAGTAAGTGTTGTCACCTTTGTAAAGGTGTGCAATTAGCACTACACTCTCTCACATCAGGAGGTTTTCGCGATAGGAAAGATATGGAACTGGGGACGAATCCATACAAAGCCACCTATTTAGCCTCTGTCACAAGTCTAGTTGTAGTCCAAGATGTCGTTCCATCGCAGTCGCAACCCAGAAACGCTCAGGATGTGGCCACATGTGTTGTCTTAGTCGATGATGTACCGACGATCGGCAGATTTGTCACTGGGATTGCTCATTTGAGGTAAGAGACAGTTGTTCCTGTCCTGATATAAATGTCCTCTGTTAAATCTTTCGACATCTATGTTTAGCGAGGCCCTGAAGGAACCCCTGCCGAACCATTATTATACTCGGTATAGCTGGAGATAGTGCTCTTTCCGGACGTCACGGCATTCATAGTCACCTAAGACATTCACGCCCTAGGCGATCAGAAAGGAAGTTGAAGACTATTTCAAGAAAGATTGACTAGAGTCTTGCTGTGATGAATTTGGTGTAATATGCATCTCTCGCCCTTAAATTATCTTTGATTCAGAAACCACCTCCTCCGAACTATCGTGAGAAGCCTCAGGATGGACGGATTATCCAAGATCCTCCTTTTGGCCACCCTCGACAGGATGAGGAGTCGGTTAAATCCATTTTTGACACTCCTGATCAACCGCAATAATGCGTGTTCAATCATCGTCAGTCCTTCCTCCATACCATTTTTTTTTTATTTGCCTTTGCTGTGATCCCTGCACTGGCTTACCGTTGCTGCTCTTCATTCTATTTAAGTTTTACTAATTTCATGGTACTGTAAATACTTTTGTCGTCTACTTGAAGCAATGTCTGGAATGGGTCGGCGGAGCGCTGTTGTTATTGTCTTCCCTTCATGCCGGATCAGAGAATCGATACGAGCCAACCAGGTAATTGATTTGGGACAGTGCATGTCTTCGGTCTCACCAATATTGACAGGGATTTCAAATCATCTCCTTGGCAAACGCAGGTTGCAGTGTACCAAATAATGCCTGCGTGGGAACATTGCACGATGTAGCCCTCCGTGAAGAAAGGCCGAGCGCCAAGGTCTACTCTATCGTTCGAACACCTCGTTCATGGACATCTTTAAATACTCAATCAGAGCGTGACGTCGTCGTTAGTCAAACTTCCCTTGGCATAAGTGTAATTAGGTGTGAATGCTTAACGTGTTCTGTCGCTGCTGGCATCCGTATATAACCAATGATTGTTCCTTTCTTCATATGTGATTTGTTCAGCCCCGCGTTTCTATTATCTGCCGAGTCCCGATATGCCGATGTATCACCGAAGTTGTCGGTATTGATTGTCTATATAATGATTTGAGTTGTGTATTCACCGCCATGCATATCGTGTCATCTGATCCATAGAGACCACCTTGCTATTCGCAGTCGAGGAGTCACATGAAAAGGACATAAATTCCTTGTAGAGTCAGTTTTCTCTCTCCTTCATAGACATTTATACATCCGAAATGTGCTGGGTACGTTGACTCACATCTTTCCATCTTAGTGCTTAATGAGCGACTTCAAGAGTTATGTTGTCCCAGGCTGTGTTGAAGGAAGAAGCAGTGGGCTGCTGACAAATTGCTTTTGTATTGTGTGAGGATAACGTTACTCCTTAAGCTTTGTCCTACAGCGGTCACCCACTACAATAGCCACTATAACATGCCACCGACAGCAGTCATCTAATTACTTCTTCTGTTCCCACAAGGATTGATGTATGAGTCCTTAACTGGCCAAAAATAAGGCTAGATATGTAACAAAAAGTTGGCGATCACTTGAATTGCGTCAGCAGCCATGTGTCTTTTATCACATATCTAGGTACGGCAAGAAATCGCTTGTTGGTCTACCCTGAGCGAACCAACAGCTGCTTCGAGCAACAAATTCTGCCCAGTCCATTGAATAAGGACTTGGTCGCCATTATCACACTGCCCATGAAAGCCATGCGGACGATCTAGTCCGCCGAAATATTGGCACTGCAGTCGAGCCTTTCCTGTTTCGCTTTCAATTTCAGCTGGGAGAAGAGGCCGGGCATAGTGGAAATTACACAAAGGATTGACTGACTATTGTCTTAAGCAGAGAGTCCAATGGAACTGGAGTGACCGAATGTAGGCATGGCAACTGGAAGATTTCCGAACTAACAGTACGCGCTCGTTTGTACTTTTGGTGGGAGAGAAACAATTTGACATACCTGAGCAAATCCTCTGCCCCAGATATGATGCCCAGGAACACCAAGCAAAAACCCTTCCTTCATCGGAGCGGAAATACCGGCAAGGCATGCGAAGAAGTCCGAGAAGCAGAGTCTTCTACGACCAGCATAGTGATTGAGAACCATGGAAGTATTTGCTACATCATCAGAGTCACGGCCTTAAGTAAGAACTTTGAGAGTTTCTTGAAGGATATGGATCTCTTGATCAAGATGGAGACACATCTTCAAGATGACCTCATGGCTCAACCTCCGTCGCCCGGAATACTCCATCGTCAAACAGATTCAGCAGCTTCACTCCAACCTAATGAAAATGCCAATTAATGCCTCTGCTTCATTGTCCCTCGAACCATTATCCTTAACCGAGAACTGCGTCTCGCCGAATGACTACTCTGTCTTATGTCATGGCCGTAAACGCAACCCCCCCCCCCCGCGCGATGTACAATATCCCACGTACCCGGAGCGCCAACGCAATCCATATCAATTCGAAGGTGTCGTGGAGAGCAAGGGGAAACGATGGGAACCTGGAGCACTGAACTCCAACATGGAAGACAAAAAGATCATACAGATATTGTGCAGGTTAGGCCGTTGCTCCCGAGTGCTGAGCGGGCGTGTGGGTTTAAGTATGAGTCTTTGAAGCTTTGGGGCAAGGTGGAGGAGGAACTGGCGGCAAGAGTTGAGCTTTGAGAAATGAGGGCCTGGTAGGAAGTGATACGAACGTTGAAGTTCGATGGAGGACGGATAATCTGTGAGGTGAGTCCTTCGTATTTGCCCGTTACTGCCTGGATATGAAATGGTAGTCAGAATGCCAGCTCACCAGGGTACCTACTAGGCAGCCTAAACTGATTATACCATAATTGCTACCTTTACATCTTACTTATCCTCAATGGTTAAACAACAGTTGTCGACGCCTACAGGAATGCCAATTCTGCTAGGATATCTTCAAAGGTATATAAATCAGGGTTTAACTAAAGCGAATAATTGCAATTGAAAACTCTGCACAATTCCAAAAACTATCCTACTAGTCTTAATAGCTAAAAAGCATCCTAAGAATATAAGGAACTAAACACAAAAACAAAAAGAAAACTACAAAGACCAAAACGAAATAAACAAAAAAAGCCAAAACCATCCAGGCTATTTTTCCATCCAATGCACTCAATCCCTTCAGCTCGTCGATCGTCGCCTGTGCTTCCGGTCCCTTATTTATTCTTACTCGCTTTTCACCTGTAATCTCTTCATAGCTTGTTCATACCGTCTGTATTTCTAACAAGTTGCCCTTGTTCTTCCTCTTCGTCACTATTTAGCCTGGAGGTAGATGGAAAGGGCTCCAGAGAATCCATCTTGCTGGTGGGTGGAGGGACAAAGTGGAGCCTCATCCTACCACTGTCGTCGAATACGACTGACTGTTGGATGGATGAAGAGTAATCGTCGTCAGAGACGTGGCTTTCATCACCTATCCACTCGTCGATCCACTCGGGTCGTTGTTCAGCCCAGCGATGCTGGACCGGCTGGGCGTCCGTCGATGTGATACTCGGTAGTTGAGGACCCGGTTGAGGCTCACCTTCGTCCTCAGCGTCCTTCTGCCCGTCACTGAAGCTCTGCAGAGATAGATGCAGCTCGGATGGTGTGAATAAAAGGGGTGTGGCGAGATCGGATTCGATGTAGATTCCTGTCTCTGCGTTTGTGGGCGTAGGGATAGGTGAGGGAGGTGGCTGTTTCTCATCTTCGTCCTGACATTCTCCCTGGCTCATGCGCAATCTCTGCATAGCCCTTCTCCAATGCATCCTTGTAGTGTGCAAACTTCGATGGTTGGTCCACTTATCGTCGTACTTGACCTCACCCTCCTCTGCCCCTGATTCGGGACAGAAGGTCTCGATGTAATAGATGTCGGTCAAAGTGAATCCAAACCGTTGGTAATGTTCAGAGTTGGCTTTGAGGAAACGGCCAAATTGGCGTCCACGAAGGATATAATCGATAGACATTTTCAGGTTTGTTCTGAAGGGTTATCGGTTTAATAGATGAAGTAAGTGATGGATATTAAGACGATGATGTAATAAGAGCGTGAGCTGGCGTTTATGCTTCGCTTATGGTGTAATACGTAGTGATCATGGTAGGATAAACTTTGAAATGCAAGAAGGATAGAGAGGAGATTGGATGGAATATAAGGATCATACGAAGAGCAAAAGATGATGCTGAGAGTGACCTCAGTTAGGATTCGTTATCTAAGTAAGACAAAGGAGATGGTGAAGTCCTGAAAAGGAGGTGGACGTCATGTGAGATTGCTTTCATACGACGCAGTCTGGGATGCGGTGATAGAGCCATTATCTCAAAGGCACTGCGTCTTTGACGGTCAAGGTCTTTGAAGACAGATTGCCCTTCATTCTCTATCGGGGCACAAACGTTTGTCTAGCGTATGGGTTCAGAGAGACACTCAGAATCTACCGGTCAGTATGCTCCCGAGAGAAAGAATTCTTAGAGGGTGGGAATTATTACAATGAAAATATGCTCAGGGGCGGGGGCCGTGACAAGATCGCTTACTTAATGAATGGTGCTAAAGTAGGGGCAGTTGAGAGGAAAGGGTAAATATTGAAGGTCCCTAAGGCAGGATACCTAAAGAAGCGGCTTATGGAATGACATTCTGATATATCACAAACCCTTGATAGCCCTACGATAGCTTACTTGTTCCTACTGGAAGGACTGTTGCGAGTTCTTTGTTTGGCCACTGGCGGATTCTTTTACTTTTCTTAAAAGATAGATGTGGCCTAATTTGTGTTAGATTCGTCTCGTAATACTCCAAAGGCTATTCAAAGACGGCAGTTAATCATGCAAATAGAATAAAATTGCTCGGTGGCACATCGGAACATTCCATGATTACCATGCAGAGCCAGAAACACCGAGTTGGGCTTGTAAGACATGAACTGCCAGTCCACCGATAATCATTTATGAGAAGACTTTCTCAGTGTGATCATGTCCAGCAATACGCGTAACAAAACGACAGTAAAACAAGCAGCTAATTCTCTAATTCTAAATTTACATACAAGCAACACTTGTCATCTAAACGCGACCAGACTCATCATCCAGTTTGTCTCATGATGGTAGGGGCTCAGAATATGTCAGGCATATCAGCATCATACAGTCCCTCGTCAATATCAGCCGCCTGATATTTGTCTACCATCTGTAGGTCCACATCCAAAGGCGTGCCGAATGCACGATGTACGGGTGATAGCGTATGTTCAACAGGAGATAGCTGTAACTGTTGCATCATATCAATACAGGTGGTTACAGTGGTTGTCCGTTGGATGACTAGCTCTTCCATCCTGTTCACCGATGTTGTTGGCATGGGAGGGACGAGCACAGGGGAAGGCCGTGTGACCGTTTGTCCTTTGGGTACTGGTGAAGACTTGTCGGTTCTTCGCCGACGGCGGCGGCGGCAGCGACGATAATTTGATGTTGTTTGGGGAGTTGTTTGTTGATCAGTATACTTGTACTGATATTTGGCGTGATGACGATGGCTTATGATCCATTCCCTAGCCTCCGCTTCGGTAGAAATGTACTTCTCAGTGATTGAAGTATCCCACTGATACTTCGTACCAGCAGCATTCTGAAAGACACCCCATGTCTTGACTTCCTTCAGAAGGTTTTCGGCCGTTCTGGCATATTTTACTGGCATCCTTAGCATGCCATATGTACGCCAAACATAAACAACACAAACCTCTCAGAATAGAACCAAAGTTGTGGTCGTAGTTAAAATCAAGCCCACTCTGTTCCCAAAGAGCTTTAGATAGAGCTTTGTTATCGTGGATTTCGATATCCGGAGTGGTTCTGAGTCTGCAGAGATTGATGAGAAGTCGGGCTTGGAGATTGGTGCATAGTTGAAGACGCCATAGTTTTCGGATACGGAACTTTTGACGGTAGTCCTTTACCAAGTGACCAGCAATAGACTGAGTTATTAGTGGATAAAACGAAATAGGATTGATAGGGAGCATACGTCTTTAGAGTTAGATGTGCACTGCTCGCACATATTGAGAAGTTGAAGAAGTTGACGATGTGTGTGAAAACTCTAATATGGGTAAGGATAAAGATAAATACCAAAGGGCACATGTAATCCCCCCTCAATAGATGATGTATCTCTTTGCCTGTAGCGACCCGTGCTGGAACACTACATTGCCCGCCTGCAGGAGACCACATTAGGAAAGGAAATATAACTATAGCTTAAAGGAATTATACCCTAGTACATGCTTATCTAAGACCTGTATTTAAGTAGGTAAAGATAATATACTTATAAGTTAAATTATTATAATTTAATACTAAATGCAGTTATTACTTAATATCTATAC
>LXHY01000348.1:0-25101 GCA_002093855.1 Fusarium praegraminearum | reverse complement strand
GGAAGAAGAAGAAGAGACCTAGCTAGAAGGAAGAGGCCTAGAAGGAAGAGATAAAGCAAGGTAAAGGAGGATTTGCATTGCTTATGCTGACTTAGTCGGGATTAACTTGTACTTTGCTATCCCGCACTAAGTTAAGGAGGTAGAGACCTCAAGTTCATTCATTCCCTCTGACTCATAGGAAGCAAACTGCCTTGCAGGAACCTTCTTCTCAAACATAAGATCTAACTGCCCATATGTCCGGCCTTTTGTTTCTGGAACGTCAAAATAAAGCACTACAAAATAAATAGCTGCCATGCCGAAGAATATCCAGCCAATATTTCCGCCCATATTAGCCTGGTCTCGATTGAAAAGATATGGTAAAATAATTTGCCAGATGGTTGACATGAGTGATGAGAAAGCTTGACCTAATGCTAGAGACTTGGCACGGAGCTTAATAGAGGACACTTCTCCAGCGACACTCATAGAAGCCCCAACGGCAGGTCCATAAGAAATACTGGGAAACGCAACTGCAACACCGATTACTGTGAGTGGTACTGATGTACGTGCCATGGTACCGGCAATACCCATAGCCAAATACATAGCTAGGCAGACACCGACTCCGAAGAACATCAGTGTCCGGTAATTGATCCTGAACATGGCAAACACATTCAGGACTGCGGAGACAACACCACAGCTGACAGCTATTTGCAAAAGCATAACGGTGGTATGATTATCCATGCCAGTCTGGTTGAGGAAATAAGGCGCATTGGAGGAGAGAACAGTTCCAACAATCTGGGGCATATACATGCATACCAGCAGTATGCGGGTACGGCGCAGATTGGTACCTCGGAATAGCTCAGCGTATGACGTCTTCTGAGCCGCAAGTCGACGTTCGGTCTCAATGGAGTGTTGTATCTGGACCAGTCGAGCATCTATACCGTCGCAATTTGCTGAAAGACGAATGAGCGCGCGTCGTGCTTCGTCATGTTTGTCCTTCAAAGTCAACCAGTAAGGTGACTCGGGCATAAAAGGCAGTCCAAGTGCTAGTAAAGCGGGGAAAGTCCAGGCCGCAGCAAATACAACACGGAAAGCCGAGTCATTCATAATGGAGATTCGACTGAAGGTTGCTGAAATAGCAAGCAAGAGTCCAAGGTTCTATAAGATGTGGTCAGTTGGGCATAAGAAAGGTAGGAATGGAGTAAAAACACTCACCAACATGATTGCATATGTTGAAAGAGCAATACCTCGCATAGGCAATGGCGCAATCTCTGAGACCCAAGTCTGAGTCCCGGCTAGAATTAAACCCATCGCGAAACCGGATAGCATTTTGCCACCAAGGAACTCCGCCGGAGTCTTTGAGACAAATGTCAGCGCAATACCAGCTGCCGCAATGGTTGAGGAGGCGAGAAAGACTGATCGCCGGCCAAATCGGTCTTGAAAATAACCCGCGGAAACAGAGCCAAGCATAGTTGTGACGTTATACAGGGAACTCCAAAGAGATTGCCAGTAGGCAGGGATAATGAGCTCGCCGTTGACATTGACAGAAAACCTCATTCTACAAGAAACTTGTAAGTACTATAACAGACGGCAGATAATTATATCATCTTGTACTACTCACTGAAAGGCAGGCATAGCTAAACAGACCGACATGGCCAGGTTCTCATATCCCACCATTAATGGGCCAACTGTAAAGAGAATTAGCATTCCAACCATTAAAGCAAGGATAAGATTTACGAACTGTTGGCCCATAGTGTCCATAGAACAATTTTTGGGTTAGCTTTCAGACATTCCCATGTCGTCTCCGAGTCTTGTTCGATCACGATGTGCTCGTCATGAGTTGCAGCAGATTTCCCATTAACAATGTGATCATGGTCGCGGGCCATATCGAAGGTTCTAGTGTAAGTAAGGTAGGTACTGGATTTTGCTTTGAGGCAAGCGAGGAGTTAGAGTTCCAATTCGTATTGTTTTGAACTATTAAAACTGGGATTTTCGGATACCCATTCCTACTTTATAGAAGCTTAGATGTTATTTCATAGTTTGGTGAAGACTCCTCGAACCCGTCAAGCTGTGCGCTCGGCAATTCCGACCCCAGATTCCCCGCATCTCCAACCTCGCCATGGGGCTTTGCGGATATAAATGAAGTGTCCCAAATATAGCATGGATCGAAATGAAGAATGCAGCAAAACAGTAACTAGCCCAAGTTCTCTTGAATTTTCATGTATCTAACGTTAGCATTGAGTCATCCGGGGTTGGGATCTCGGGCCGAGATACGTCGAGCCATTTCTCGGGAAGTCTATACCGGCCCAGTCTCGGATGTTCCGATTGTATCCCGGTACCTGGGCTTGTGTGAAACATACATCTCATCTTACATGGGTGGTTAAGAATACACACTTGACCATAAGCTTCAATAAGAACAACAGTTTTGACTCGCTTCATTTCGTTTCAGTGACACAATTTCCTACAATCTTTTTCAACAGTAAAACCCATCAATTTTAATTCAACATGGGTTCTCTACCATTAACCGATGTGGACTTTTGCTCCTTACTTCCTAAACTTATGCTTCGAGAAAAGATTACACTCTTGTCGGGTAGAGACTTCTCTACTATTACCGGTGTCCCAAGGCTGGGTATCCCGCCAATCAGAGTGCGTAATCTCTCCTAAATAACTGCTGATCACTATTAACAAACTCAGGTCGCTGACTCAACTTCTGGAATTCGACCTTCAGGTATTGAAGCGAATCTCACAACTGCTTCATTCCCGAACACGACCTGTTATGGATCTACATGGGATTCTGAACTATTATACCGCGTTGGCACTCATCTTGCGAAACAAGCACGGATGAAAGGTGCTCAAGTTGTCCTGGGACCAACCATCAACATCCACAGGGATCCTCGAGCTGGCAGAAACTTCGAGTGTTTCAGCGAGGACCCGCTGCTTTCTGGGCAACTGGCTGCGGCGCTTGTTAACGGCGTCCAATCCATGGGTGTTGGAAGTTGTCCAAAGCATTTCGTGTGTAACGACTCAGAGACCTTACGACGATACTACAATGTGCAGGAATCCGTGGACAGCCGTACTCTTCGAGAGATCTATCTTGCGGCATGGCAGCATCTACTACGTTCATCTAATCCCGAGGGTGTTATGACTGCGTGAGTGTATTGATATCCATCGAAATTGACCTTAGGCTGACAAGAAGGAGATATAACAAGGTCGACGGCGAGTTTTGTAGCGAAAACTCACCCTTGACGCAACGAGTTCTGCGAGATGAATGGAACTTCAAAGGTCTTACCATGTCGGATTGGTTCGGCACTCATGCAACAAATGAGCCAGTCAAGGCCGGACTTGACATCGAGATGCCATTTTCTGTTTTCAGAGGAGACAAGCTTCTCGAGGCAGTGAATTCGGGGCTGGTCACAGAGAGTGAGATTGACGTCTTGACCTTGAGAGCTCTGGAACTTCGTAATCGAACCCGATCTGCTCTTGAGTTCACAGATGAGCGATCTGAGGTGAACGAGGAGACAAACAAACTCGCTCGAGAAGTTGCAACGGGTGGAATGGTTCTTCTCAAGAATGAGAACAATGCCCTGCCGATAAAACCAGAGCAAACTTCCCGCATAGCCGTCATAGGCGAGTATGCTGTCGACCCCGTGATTACCGGAGGTGGCAGCGCGTCGTCTATTCCTCAGTACAAACACTCCGCCTTGGACATCCTGGAGAAGAAGCTACCCGGTGTAGTGAAGTATTCTTCGGGCGTGAGAACTCGAAGGATAATTCCAGCTGTAACATCCGAGAAGCTTACATCACCTGAAGCAAAGCCGGGTGTTGTTATTAGATATTTCAACGCAGATGACTCCAAGCCAGTGCTCGAAGAGTTCCAGAAAGAACCTGTTGTTTGGATGCTCGGCGACTTTAACAAGAAAGGACTGAAGCCTGTTAATTCGCGTCTAGAGATGGTGACCAAGTTGGCGCCAAAAACCTCTGGTAGTCATACTCTGGCTGTCAGATGCACAGGCGCATTCTCATTATCGGTCAATGACCGTCAAGTGCTCTCAGGCGAAGAAGCAAAGGTCACAACCGAGCAATTCATCTTTAATCACATCTTGCTGGAGTCTCGGGTCCAAGTTTCCATGGATGCTGGGGTCGCGTACGATATCAAGTTGAGCATGGCTGGCCCTCAGAAGCTTCAAATTGGCGAGCCTACTCCATACGCTGCCACCTTGTGCTTCGAAGAATATTGTTCGGAAGATTCTGCGATCGCGGAGGCTGTCGAGATAGCGCGACATGCAGAAACGACTATTATATACGCCGGTAGGAATGATCAGTATGAGTCCGAGGGCTTTGATCTAGAAGATATTCGCATGCCAGAAAATCAGACCAAGTTGATCAAGGCAGTTGCTGCAGTTGCAAAGAATACGATCCTGGTCATGCACTGCGGAAACCCGATCGATGTCAGTGCTTTCGTCGACAGGGTAGACGCTATCCTTCTTGCTCACTTTCCTGGTCAAGAGGGTGCAGCTGCAACTGTAGAGCTTCTACTGGGTGATGTTTGCCCCAGCGGACGCCTTGCGACAACGTGGTTCAAGACTTTGCAAGACTGGCCGAGCTATGAAAACTTTCCTGCCAAGGAGTCAGAGGATGGCGACCCGTGTCTTCGATATGCTGAGGGCGTTGGAATTGGATACCGCGCTCCGGGCTCCGAAGACCGAGCCAGATGGTCATTCGGCTATGGCTTGTCCTACACGTCATTTAGCCACAGCAACTTACATGCTCTTGTGGACGAGACCTCTGAGCCAAAGACACTCAAATGCTTTGTGGAAGTCCAGAACACAGGAACCGTTTCTGGAAAAGAGGTTATCCATGTTTTTATTAGACCATCTGAGGCAACGAAAGTATGGAGACCGGAACAAGAACTCAAGGGTTTCAGCAAGGTGTTTCTCGAACGAGGTGAGAGCCGACAGATTGGTGTGAATATTGACCTGAAAGTAGCTTGTGGCTACTGGGACGATCAGGTGAAGACTTGGAGACTTGACGCTGGTACATACCGAGTCGTTGTAGCGGGTCAGATGACAGAGTTCACGGTTGCTAAGAGCTCGACATGGAATACACTCTAGGGATGTGTGAATGTATTACTTAGGCTTTCAGGATATGTTTTGTAGGCATATATTAAAAGCAGAGCCTTTCTATATGTGTCTAATCTCGATAATGCTTTCTCACTCTATTGAATAAAGCTTTTATTATTTTCACATGAACTACCTAGATAGAGGAAAGCATCCCTCTTGGGCGTTGTCCATCTTGTTTACGAAAACACTTTGGCAAAAATCAACGACAGCCTTCAAATAAAGAAATCAGCAGGGTATTAGAATGTATTATCCATGGTATTTAATTTTTCCTATTTAAATACTAAAGTCGAGGGAACCCGATGTGGCTCTATGGAGCTTTGTGGTAAGTGCTCCTCGACATCACCTCCCCTTCAATATTGTCCAGACCCAACGATGGATGTTCGAAAAGAAGCGCGATATCCAGCTTGTAGAGGACACAATAATGTCACGACTTGCTGTGGAGGATAGGGCGATAAAAGGCTCTCTGGCGAGCGCCTCATCTACTTCCTGATATGCATCATAGCCGTATAACCAGGGCTGTACCTCAGGACACGTCCACCGACTTGGGAAGGGTGCCTTCAGTTCTTTCGTCCCGAGTTGTGATAAGAAGATTTCGTCGCGCTTCTCTTGCTCTGGTCCATCAAGCATATGGAATGATTCCCTCTTGCGAAACCAACCTGTTAGCATGCTACTGTCTGTGGATGAATGCCAAGATGAGGAGGATCCTTTGGCTTACCTGTTTGAATGTTTCTCGGACAATTGCTTCTCCACGACTCTTGCGTAACTGCTCATAGAGCTTCAACGCTTTTGGTAGATGGCTGGGCGACTCAACGGCGCCAAGCAAAAGTCCTAACACGGCGCCGTCCTCGATTGCTGAGTTTGCGCCTTGGGCTAGATATGGAAGCATAGGGTGGCACGCATCTCCACTATAGATTGTCAGGGTCCGAGTTCATACACTCTTGAGCTTATGACTTACACGAAAACAAGGTTCAACTGTGGGTTAACCCAATGTTCCATCTCGTCATCTTCCGATGTCTGTTAGATATGAATAATGATATTACATGGCAGGATTGGAACTTACGATGCATCAACTTCCATCTGTCGACTTCAGTAACAAGATCAAGAAATCGAAGTAAGATGGGATCCCAGCCTTTAAATAGCGCCCTCATTTGGTCCACGGATCCAGGGAGCCTACTGGCACCTTGCGGTAGGTCATCAGGGACAAGCAGAACAATATTATACATGTTCCCGCCACGCAGGGAATATCCTACAGCGTGTGCACCAGGCCCAATCCAGAAATGGCACGAGCTGTTACGGACCCAGTCAATTAACTCAGGATCCTTGATATCCTCCAACTTGAGTACGACTCGGTATGCAAGATCACCCGTAGGCTTAGGTGTATCTTTAGTACCAAGGAATGCATCGCGACAACGTGACCACAAACCGTCGGCAGCAATGATTAGGTCAGCCTTTGATTTATATCCACTTTGTGTAGTAATTTCTGGAATGTCGAAGTCGATACTTGTGACTTTCTGTGATAACTCGACCTTTGCACCGAGTTGCTGTGCTCTCTCTAACAGCGACAATTGAAGATCCACTCGGTGCACATCAACAAAGGGAGCTCCATATTTTTCCCGGATGTTTTTGTTGAACTCGTTCTCTAAAGCGAGCACTTGGCCCGAATAACGATGAACAGCGAGCTGAGTAGGCTCGGCGACTGAATCCCAGAATTTTTGGGGTAGCTTCCATCGGCGTAGTAGACGAGATGAATTAGGAGTGACTTGCAAACCAGCTCCTACCTGAAGAAACATTAAAAAAACTCTGCCATGTGTTGTCTCGGTTTTCACGACTTACCTCTTGAAGTGCAGACGCAGACTCCAAGATGGTGACCTTGTGTCCTGACAGTAAGCATGAAACAGCCGCAGCGAGACCGCTCAACCCAGCCCCTACCACAATGATGTCGAGAGATATAGGGCTCCTCAGGTGGTGGGAACCAGCTGTTTCTTGTTCGTTCATGATGGGAAATTGTGTAAAAGAAAGCGATGTGTAATAACTGTGTTAGCGTCTATCGGACGAGATGCGCAGAGCCACAGCTGGCGGCTTGGTAAATGTATATTGCGAAGAGGTCGTCATGTTTCTTCTGGACAAAGCAGGTGGTTTGATCGGCATTCCTGGCTATTACTCGGATGGGCACAGTCGAACTTGGTCCTGCTATCCGGATAGTCCAACGGATCGTCGCGCTCATAGCGGGGAATCTAATCCGGGTTCCGATCTCCTAAACTCGGCTCAAATCGCTGGCCTGACTCGGGAATTCCGAGCTCAAGATAGACGGCCCGAGGAAACACAACTCGGCTTTTTACTTCGGACTCAATAAGGTTAAGTAGTATTTGTCATAATATGCATAGACAACTTTTGAGGGAAGGAAAGCTAAGAAGGAAAAATAACAAGAGCTTCACATCGCAAATTACTCGATCTTTACTCATATCACACTTTCTATCACAGCATATTGGCCACCAGTTCCACAATGAATCCCAAGGGCCCTTTTCGGCTCATGACGGTCAACACAGCCCCAGAGCGCGCAAAGCGCGTCATTGGCGCTATGGTAGAGAACCTCAAAGAGAGCTACACTATTGACTATGTAATCAACTCCGAAAGTAAGTCTTCTGTATTATTTTTCTTTTGAGGTGATTCTAGAATTCTTTACACTCGTACCATGGAGAAAGACTAATAGTTACTGGGTCAGGAATCGAAGATATTCGCTCCTTGGTCGAAGAGTATCATCCTGACGTGTTAGTAAGTTATAAAGTCATCATGAGAACACGGCCCAGCGTATTTACATTCCTCAGTTCACAGCATCTATGTGGACGGCGGAGCAGAGCAAAGAAATCGAGGCAATCGCTAGAACGATCGTTCCCGACATCAAGTTCCATGCAATTCCTTATGGTCTCCAGGTGGCAAGGGGACCCGATGCTATTGTTGAATATCTCACTGATCAGGTTCCAACTCTGCTAGAAAGCTGAGGTTCAACATATGCGGAGAATAGCTGGATGGGTGGAATTGACAACTAAAAGATTTGAGGTTCGCCATAATATTTTGAAACATCAACACAAATTATATCGAAAGTCGATGGTTGGCTTCCAGTGACAGTGTGATCAGCCTAACTCTAAAACCATGCTTAATGGTCGATAAAACCACGAAGACCAAAGAAATCTTTGCGTAGCATATCAGGATAATCGTGTTGTCTCCTTCGAAGGAATTCCAGTTTCCAAAATGGAACATGGACAAAAGTTATTTTTGAAACAAACATTTGAGCAATATCTCCTCTATCTTCCAGAACAGGCCCGCGAGATCCGTCTTGACAACATTCGTCATTGGTTTCACGAAATGTATTTCTGCGGAATTGGAGGCTTCCCTAATCAAGACATATTTTACTATTAATTGAAAAGCCCAGTGGTGATAGTTGAGTTTGATCACCATTCTGGTGTGTTCCTGACCAACAGTGAACCAGCCAGGCTTCTTATTCATACTCTCTCCTGCGCACGCTAAATGTGGGTGATTATGGCATGGCGCTGCGGGCATTGATTCCGAGAAAAGAACAAGGATTTATGTGGGAAGAGAACGCTTGAGAATTGATCGATACATAAAATAGAGCTGGTATACAAAGGAGTCTCATGGAACTCCTTCCTCGGGTTGAATATTGTGATCAAGGTTCTTATACAATTCGTCAAAAACAGCTGTCATCTCACCAAGTGGAAAGTCCAAGAATTCGAAGCCACTCAACCCAAGCTAAATAAATGTCAGTAACATGTTATAAGTAATTTTTACAATGACTCACATCTAAGGAACTCCATGGGCCGGGCGTAGGAGCATTCTGTACGTTTGACATTGATGTAGCGTCTTGCGCGGAGTAATCAGAGGTTATAATAGGCACGGCGTTGAGCTCTCGCACAAAGTGTCGGATGACCTCTGCAGCATTACGTGCCACTACAGATTCGTCCATAACATCTAGGATCTCGATAGCTGTTTCTATCAGGGCGAGAGTGTTTGTGGTCGAGCGCTCCTTTGTCCGCGACTCGTACAGCAGGAGCACTGAGGCTGCAATGGTGATGTATGTCGTGTTGTACCACCTAGCACTCTTGTTTAAGCATTTTCCATATGTAATGAAAAGGGATCTTACCATGTGCGAAAGTAAGTGTGAACCTTGTAAGCTTCATACACGATTTCGATGGTCTTTTGGGCCGAAGAGATACATTTCTCGACCGCTCTCATCAACTCATCTGATGGTTGGCAGGGCTCTCGCCCACACTGGGTTACGAACGGCCGGAAGAGAAGCATCCTCACGTTGTGATATCCTATGATCGTTTAGTTACGATGAGAATAATGGATAAAACTAATACTCACTTAGCTCTAGAACGAGTCTTTGTTTCCGTCGCCAATCAGGGTCTCTTAAAGAAGCACCTCGTCGTTGAGGTAGAGCGTCAACCCAATTATCCATTTGGCGCTCTATCTCACATGCCAAGCCAACAGTCTCCGGAGTCGGTAGTTGAGAGTGGTAGATCCCGATGGATACTCTGCGCATGATACGACCGAATTTCACCATGGCTGAGATAATGGCGTACTCAGAATCGTCAACTTGGGGCATTGCGCGGTTGTGATACTCATCTTGCCCCAGTGTGTCAGGTCGACCGAGGAGAAAGCTCATCTCACTAACACTCGATTAGCCCATAGATCAATAATTTCCCGGGAGAAGGAGATGACCGACATTTCCAACGAGTATATACCCCTAAATCAAGTATTGTGTTAGAGCAAGTAGAGGTTTTCAGTAACAATAGTATCTTGACTAACCACCATATTCTTGACATATTTATGCAGCTCTTCGCATTCGGACTGGGTGTTTCGCGATTCATCCCCGCAGCTAGACAAGAACGTATTGCGGAGCCCAGATACATATAAGCGACTGCATTTCTTGTCAGCGGGTTACTAGCTTATTATTTATATTGTATCATAGAGAGCTATATTCACTCACGATTTGGGTTAAGCTCGTTCTGGCATACTTTCGCCTAGGAATACAACATAAGTTTTTAGCTTCCCTATCGTTAATATCGACTTACCATGACGTAAAAGCACTGTATTGTCTCTAGCTTACTGCTGAATTGGATTTCATCTAGAACTGTCTGGGCTTCGGCAAAGAGCTTTCGACTCCATTGGAAGCGATTAAGGCCATCCAAGGAGGTCTCGTTCCATGTGCGAGTCAAAGCACCCAATGACAGAACACTCAAGTAAAGCGCGATGAAGTGTATGTCGCTGCAGTTGGTGCCACGCCATAGCTCATCGGCACGGGACAAAAACTCTTCCTTGTCGATTATTGGGTGTACATAATGAATCCCCCCAAAGTACCCTTCAATGAAGGTATTGGCCCGCTTCGAATAGAATCCGTTTGCGGCAAGAGCAGCTGTAAGATCAGAGGTGAAATTTCGCCTTGAAACAAAACTCGGGTTGTGCAGTACTGACACAAGTGAGAATGCCTTGCGCTCCGCTGGATCAGTTGGAGTCGCTCGTTGCTCTCGAAGTCTTTGCAGGCTGCCTAAGAAGGACATTGAAGATGTATTGCCGTGGTACTCGATGCCGTTCGTATGCTGGTTTACTTCGGCGATCTCACTCTCCTCGCTAGGCGATACTGCCAGAGTTTGTGCCTCGCCATTGGCCGAGACAGGCTGCAGCCTTGTCCTGGCAGAAATTGGAGATGGATGCACAGCTAAATCTGGTAGAGGACTTTGGGAGACGGGTGTAGAAGACTGTTCGATTGGTTGAACTCGAGGACTCGGTTGTTGAACCTGGAGATTGAGATTTCCAGACTCATTACTGACAGTACTTTAACCTATCCTCAGCATATGGCTCACAGTAAACTATAGGGTCAAACGCATACCTGATAAGTGATGCTCCATCACTCGCTACTCGATAGCCTCTGGCATACTTGCATTCGGCCCCTCTGCCTGCGATATATTCCCATATCAGATAAGTGGTATTCTGAGACGAAGGATAACGTACGCTTGCAATGAATGCATGGTTGCGCCTCTGAGCATTTGTACTTCTTCAAGCGACATCTCTCACACGCTAGGACTGCGCGTGGATTGCGCCGCCTTTTGACCGCTGGTGCAGACGCGTCATTTTCAGGCCGCGTCTCCATGTCTTCTGCAGTGGTAGAAGTTCAAGGTGGTAGCCGCAGTTTGAATAGTATGCGGGCCGTGCGTCGTGAAGTAGTACCCGAGGCCAAATGGCGGAAGAGTTGTTAGTTGTTGATGAGGTTACTGGCCGGAGACTTGAGAAGTGAATTAAGAAGAATTACCCCAGGTGATCGGAGCGGCAATGAAAGCACACGCTAGTAGACTAGGATCCGAACAGTGGCGACCCAGACCCTGGAGTGCGGGGAAATCTAGAGGTGCTTGGACGCAAGACACCCCAAAAGCAGAATCTTTCATCTGCTGTACTTATGGAAACATCAAGAACGACCATAGTGTACAATGTTGCATCACATAACGAGCCTTCTTGGCGATGAATTCGTTGTGTCTACAGTGAAGATGTAATTTCTAGAAAACGTGCGTATCTAGCAACATGCTAGGCCTAAATACAATTAACCGCTCGTACTTATCCCCGTGTAACGCCCAGCTTCTTGATCACAGTTTCAAGTTTTGACTCGTCCAGAGTAGGAGCCTCATCAGGAAGCACGAAATCTTGGCAAGATGTGCCCGCCTGGTGGACTAACTCCTCGATACCTTGCCCATCAGTAAAAGACCACACACGGACATATCTGGACGCAAACTGAAGCTTGAAAGATTCTCCTGCTGCAATCATGACGGTCTCGCCCTCGTGCAGAGTTACCCATTCGGGATTACTCTTAAGACTTACGCGAAGGGCACCTTCTTGTACACAAAGGCAATGGTCCACTGTTGGAAAAGCCACGTAGTCCGAAAACAGGGAGGGGCTATATAAACTGGATGACTCGATGCTGGAGATGGAAAATTTGCCTGCGCTTTCTTTGGTCGTGATAAAGGGACGCGACATAACACCTCCAGCCATCCAACGGGGTCCGGAGTTGGCACGAAGGAAATACGGCTGTAGCTCTCCAGACGGGAGAACGTTTTCGGTCTCGTCCCATTCGCTCAAAGCGGGAGGATCATAGTCTCTGACGAAATGCACGTCAAAATCCTTAGGAGCCGCCATCACTTTCGGTATCACGTGGGACTTCAGATCGCGGTCATCATGTTCTGGGACCAGGATGCCTTCAAACGGTTGGCCGATGTAACGGAAAAAGTCAATCCAGTCTCCAGGCACGACTAGACCTAGTGTTTCCGTATGAGGGCCAAGTAATTCTGGGTTATGAATAATATTCTGGTCTATTGTCAGATCATCTATGGACGTCGAGGAAATACCGAGGTCATGGAGTAAATCAACTTACGGGGGGTACATAGGCGAAATCTCCAGGGCCCATTACACGGCATTTATCACCGTTCCAGAGTTTTAAGAAGCCCTTGGTCACCATGAAAACGTCGTGGGCTTCTTTGTGGTAGTGGAATCCCGGCGCATCGGAGAGAACAGCACCACTTTGGAAGACTGACATTCGACCATCGGTTTGTTTGGCCGAGGCAAGAATGCGGAATGTACCTTTGCTTCCGGGTATAGAAACGCGTTCTCCTTCGAGCTGCTGGATGATATAGCTGACGCGCGACGGTGGCGGCGTTGTGTGGATAGGAATAGGCATGTTGATGTTGGAGGTTGTGTAATTGTCAATTGTTGATTTAAGAATGATGATGCGATGCAGCCCAGGCTAGAATGTTGATGAGATTGTAGTTATATCCTATAGTTTTTCCATGAGGTCACAGGCTTTAACAGAAGATGATCTTGGCACTGGGGCAACATACCAACAGTATTTCTTAGGCTCGGTACTTGCCGTGCCTTGCCAAGGTCCGGATGATGGAGATGGACGTCCGGGAATTCCGAGAGTGCGGGGTTGCTCGGAACACACTGAGCACCACTCCAGCGATGTTGAAGAATATGAAAAGCTTGTCTTTGGGTACCGTAATTATTGGCAAACAGCAGTACCTACAGAAGTGATAACTAAATCGCATAGCATGGCCAATCCACTTCCATTCAAGGTCGTTTACAAAGTTGCACAAGGTAGCGAAATTGATGCGACCATATTCCTACCTCAACAGTCACAAGCACCATGCCCAGTCCGTGAGTATTCCTTCTTATTACCTGCGGTTTTTATTTTATTTGATTTTTCGTTCGTCTAATACAATATGTAGTAATCAACATTCATGGCGGAGCTTTCATGCTGGGTGCATCAGAAATGGTTAACCAAGACCAAATCGATGACTGCCTGAGTCGAGGCTGGATTGTAGTCGTCCCTAACCATCGGCTCTGTCCACAGGTTAACGTACTCGAGGGCCCAATGCAAGATTGTAGAGACCTTCTTGAATGGATATATAACCATGAGTTAGAGCGATCAATCCACCAACACTCCCATCCACATATATGCGACCTTCAGCATGTGTTTGCTTTCGGAACATCATCTGGAGGCCATCTGGCTTTATCTCTAGTAAGGCTGCCAAGTCAATGATGAGACGACTTAGATGCTGACAGTAGGGTCTCTTTTATTAGGGTTTCGGAGTGCCACGTCCAGTCGCTGGAATCTTGGACTTTTACGGGCCTTGCTCCTTTGATGACCCGTTTTGGACCTCACCACTCCCGCATGTGGCTGCAAAATTGCCTCCAAATCTGAGCCCAGAATTCCTCAACCGTGTTTTTGCAGAAGAACCGGTTCCGATTCGTGGTGGTGTGTCACTTGAAGGGCAGGCCGGTCCGGCTGGTCCTAATTTTGATGATCCAAGGCAGGCCTTTGCCTTAACACAAATCGGTAATGGTAGAGTTTTGGATACCATCTTTCCGTCTCGAGACTGGCAAAAGGTTGATCCAATTCTCAACATCAACTCGCAGTTTCCCCCGACGTTCATCGTTCATGGGCTAGCTGATACGATGGTGCCTATCTCGCTAAGCCGCGCTTTGCTTGAAGAAATGAAGAAACATAACGTACCATGTCAACTGTTGGAGATCCCAGATGAGGAGCATACTTTTGCAGCTCGGATGAAAGTAGGGTCATTAACGTGGAACCTACAGAGACAGGGTTTTGACTTCCTTGGGAGCTTCCTCAAGAGTTAAGAGCAGTCAATAAAGAACAGAAGGGAAACCGTTAGAATGGTTAATAAAAACTGACTTCCGGTTGACGAATATGTAGTTTAAATAAATACATGATTACTGGATTGCCCTGATTGTCTCAAGTAGTAGTATTAAGCAAAGATAAAATAGCTAGAATAACCAGAAAGATAAGATGGAGGATAGGTTGTATAACGTGTGAAATACCTTTCTTTTTTATTAATAGGGACTCAGCCCACGTCCATAATTCTCTAGCTCGTGTGTTTAAGAGAGAGGGAGAATTGAAGTACCTCCACCCTAACGGACCAATTAGAAAATCATGTCTATTATAATACGGAATTTCTATGAACAGTTTAGTAAAGGGAAAAGGTTATTCCAAGCTTTTTAGAATTAGGCATTATTATCTATCTCTTGGATTCGCGTTTTCATTTGCACATAGATGGTATCAAACACTCACCATGGGAAAAGGCCATAAAGTCGCCAGTGTTTATGACCGATATCGCAAACAGAAACTCAAGGTAAGTCTTACAGTCTACTGCTTATGTATTACTGCACTCTAGACGCTAGTTACCCTAAATGACCCGACTAGTGCGATATCGAGCGTCCATGTACTTTGTGTACACGAGCAAACGTTGAGTGTGTTACTCGATCAGATGACCGATGGAGGTATCATGATACTTCAATGAAGCAAGCTAGATCCAAGAGAGATGGGCCAGTGACCAAACGTCAGCGGCTAAACCACCAACCGGAGAATCCAACTATCCCTACCATAGCTGACCTATGATCAACTGACCGTATCGTTGACTCAGCCGGGGAAGGGTCCTGGAACTCAAGCTCTACGATCAGACTTGTTGAAGAGGCAATACCAAGTGTCGCTTTGAAGCGCTATTTAATATTTTACTAACATTCGACGCAAAGGCATTCCAACACCATGAAGCCGTCTCGCCTAAGGGTCGGCTCCTCTACTATTGAGCAGGAACTCTTGTCCTTGTTACCCGAAGTAGAGCCTACGACTATCTTAGTTGACAACTACTTTGACCGGATCGATTGGTTCATGTTACTGTTTCACCAGGATAGTTTCAGAAAGAAACTTCGAGAGCTCTATATTCCCAGTCTTCGTCCCTCTGGTCAAAGTACGGAGACAAATGGCCGTGTTGACTTTGTTGTTGTGCTCCTGGCTGCCCTGGCAACTAGCTTGCATCATATTAGTGAGGCACAGAAACAACAGTTACAGTCTCACAATATTGAACCACAGACCCTGAAAGAAACAATACTAGTAACCCTTAAGCTGAGGTTCTTAGACGTTGTGTCACTAGGCTCCTTGGAGGCGGTACAGTTCTGCGTCTTATTGGGAACTTACTACCTCTACCACGGTGAACCAGAACTTGCCTGGCCCATGTGTGGCTCTGGACTACGTATCGCCCAAGCACTCAACCTTCATCGAAAAACATCGCCCAATGGCTCTCGAGATCCCGCTCTAGCCCAAACCATTGGAGATAGAAAACGGGCATTGCAGATGTCGTTGGCACGCTTGTAGGCAGGTGTACTAGGGAAGAATTGGTTGCCTTGGAAAGAGGGCTCTATTTTGGCAGAGATAGTCATTTATGAGAGTAGAAGAAGCTTGAACAGGTGAATTAATAAGCGATGCGGAACGAAGATAGCTGATTTGCAGTCTGCTCTTTAGACCAGTTCTCCGATTCATCACAAGAGGCCACTTCAACATGTGAAATATCGCACAGGCTGCTTAATCATTCAGCTGGAGACCAAAGATGCAGGCTCCATCTCCAAATAGGTCATCTCCGATAAGGGTATCTGTATACCAATGCTCTCAGCTCCCATCTCACATGCCAATAAAAACACCAATATTTGCAAACGAAAACAGTCTGAGTTCCCGTTTCATTGCAGGTATGTGATAGACTAACACGGCAAAGCGCACTAAGAAACGACCAATCTAGACTAACCGGGAAGGGCCGTGGCTAGTCACTTGCGCAGGAATTCAATCCCGCCCTCATTCTTGGCAGCATCCCCACCTGTAGGATAGATGACAGTGCGAGGTTAATTGACACCAAATTCTTCTCCTCATTCTTGACTACGGCGAAGTTATACCATGCCGGTAAGCCACTGTTTTTCAGCTTGCTAATTCGAGGCTGCTTACTGGACGGGAGGGGGAGTGTACTGAGCGTAAATATTAGAAAATCGTTCGAGTTGAGATATGTGAAGATGTAAGCGTGTTTCTGCCGCGTCACGTTGAAAGCGAATTTGTCTTGGTGATGTAAACACTGCCACTGTGTGTTGTGGAAATGGAGCAAGAGCGTAACTGCGTTCAATCGTTTTCTGAGGTAGATTTGTACTTTTGTAGCATAGATTGGCTTCGACAAGGCATGTAAAGTGTATTGCCATATGAATATGTATTGGAACTGGTCTGGACCGGTGAATTGCTGACAAGTAACTACTTCTGTACGAGTATAAGACCTGTGAGTGTCTCCTCAATCTGTATTCCTCGCCAAGTTCAAAAACCTCAATCCTTTCAGACAACTTTCAAATTACACAGCGAACAAAATGGCCCCTACTAAAGAATCGTCGCGTGCTGGTATTCACCTTGGCATAGACTTCCAATACGATGAAGTCAACTTTGATCCTACCCCTCCTCCTCCAAGAGATGAACCTGATCCTCCTCTGGGTATCTTGAGCAGCTTCACCGGAGCCTGGACCGGAACTGGCTTTAACAACATCTTCCGGCCAAACTCCGTTGCCCCCACCACTACCACCTTCACCAACCCCGTCCTCCCTGCCCCTCCTTCTCCTCCCAATGTCTCAGTTCTCGAACTTAATTTGACACAAGAGGATTTCGTATTCTCTAAACCTCTTGGAAAAGTCCCCAATCGTGGTCTTGAGCAGCAGAATGATATTGTCATCAACGGTGTCACGTATCTTCAGACTGTGAATGATGTTACCAACACTGTTACGGGTAAAGGTGATGGTGCCAAGACGGGCATTCACACTGAAACTGGCTTCTGGTTGAACGTTCCTCAGACTAACAACAATCCCGTCGAGGGAAACACACTTGTCCGACTTGGATCTATTCCTCACGGAACCACAATCAATGCTCAGGGCAACCCTCCAGACGTAACCGAGGGACCACCGCAAATTAGTAAGCGACCAATCAATCCGTTTGTGATTGGAAAACCGGATGATATCCAGGTCAAGCCTAGCCAGACGGCCGCCCTCAACAATACAGCCCGTCTTCCCCAGGACCTCAGTCGCTTCATCGAGCAGGGCACTATCACCCAGGATATTCTTGACAACCCAATCCAGATCCTTCTCGACATCAACAGTCAGCTCAATATCACAGAGACTAACACTTTCACTGTCTCTACTCAGTTCGCTCCAACCCCTGGTGGCGGCACAGCTAACATCGCTTTCCTCGTCGGAGCGAGTAGCCAAGGTCCTAATGCAGACGCCGTGGAAATGGAATCTACATTCTGGGTTGAGACCATCAAGTCTGAGATTACAGTCCAGGACTACACTCCTGGAAAGGCTCTTCTTCTGCAGCCAGCCTATAAGCCGACCCAGGGCAAGACAACTCCTCCGCTGCCCACATTCTCCGTCACGCCTCCTGGTCCTGTTACCGGCCCCAAGACGATTCCTGTGACTTATACACAGATCCAGTACTCGCAGACTGTTAACCTTAATTTTCATGGGTTGACTTGGCCGCATTTGTCGCTGGCTACGCTGGTGCCTTCTCAGCCTATTGAAGTTAACTATCTATCTTCTTAGTAGATGATGTATACCGAGGTATTAGTGTTAGCTTTATTTATTGTAGGAAGAGATATTTATAGTTTTACTTTACTATATTATTTATTTTCCTATCGCTAAAAATTCAAGTCTGTAAACTGATGTATACCTGAGCCTACTGTAATAAGATTCTTAGAACGAGGCATCTTTACTCTTGCCCTCGAGTTAGGCGGCACCTTAACTTGCAGATTAAACCCTTTAGCTTTCTTTACAGACCAGCTAACTTCCACCATTCCATAAGGTCCCAGATGTTTAGCATGAGCTGATGTGATTCCACCACCTGGGATAGGTGCGACCACGATAGTTTTATAGCCCGGGCTTTCTTTATTTGGGGCTAATCCACCAACAGTCTCATGCAAGAATTGCGCAACGGAACCATACGCGTAATGATTGAAGCTTGTCATCTCTCCAGGATTCAATTGCCTATCCGGAAGCATGCTATCCCAACGCTCCCAGATCGTGGTAGCGCCCATATCAACTTGGTATAGCCAAGAGGGAACCTTTGTTTGGAGGAGGATGCGATAAAAGTCTTCCGTTGCATTGGTGGATCTTAATGCGTCGCTGAGAGCTGGTGTGCCTGCAAAGCCCGTTCCAATGAGGTAATCGTTGGCTGCCACGATGTCATGCAGTGTTTTGGCTGCAGTGCGTATCTTGTCGTCTTCTAACAGCCCGAATGAGATGGCGAGAGAGTAAGCCGTTTGCGTACGGTTTGCCAGCGCCCCTTCAACATCCATCCAGGCCTTTTGGAACTGGGCCTTTAAGAACTTATGCTGACTTGCATATTTCTCCGATACAGCTGTTTGTCCGAGCGAAGCAGTGACCTCAGACATAACCTCCGTCATACGTACCAAGTAGGCATCTGCAACCAGAAACTTGTGAGTTGTGGCATTTCCAGGGTCGCCAGGGGGAGACTTTGGGTCTAGCCAGTCACCGTACTGGAAGGTCAGGCGATTCCAAAGTCCAGCTTCATTTCGAGGGATGCCTTTATCCAGCCATCCGACACCTTGGGCAAGATGCTCTTGAAGGAGACCCCTATCACCAAAGGATTGGTAAATGTTCCAAGGATTACCTACAGCCACATCGCCCCAAACAGCAGTAGCAATAGGCTGATTAGTTGGCCCTTGAAGCATTGGCGTGTACCATCGAGGTACCATGCTACCGTCTGAAGACGCCTCGCTCGCGAGATCCCTGTGCCATCCTCGCCAGAATCCAGCAGTGTTGTAGAGGTAATTTGCCGTGGGTCCGAAGAGATGTGCATCACCTGTCCACCCAAGACGCTCATCTCTTTGGGGGCAGTCCATCGGAATGGACATGAAATTCCCTTTCATAGACCAGCGAACATTAGAGTGTAGTTGGTTCAGGGCATGGTTGGAACACTCGAACCAGCCCGTCTCCTCTAGATCCGTGTGTACCACGACAGCCTTGATGGATCCCCTCAGTGCCCTGTTCTTGGGCCAGCCATCGACCTGGACGTACCTGAAGCCATGGAAGGTGAACTTGGGCTCCCAAGTAATCGGACCATCGCCAGCTAGTATGATGGTGTCGGTTGCTTTTGCTGTACGTAGTGGTTTCAGGGCTAGCTCGCCATCCACCAATACCTCTGCGTGATGAAACGTGATGTTCGTATTAGCTGGCCCATCGACCTGAACCCGGAGCCAGCCTACGAGGTTTTGTCCGAAATCAATAATTGTCTTTCCCGACGGGGACCTGAACATCCGCTGGGGTTCCTTTTCCTCTACCCTTCGGATGCCAGGCTGGTCAGGTGGAGTGAGTTTTCCCTTGAGAGGTGGGAGCGTGCGAACCCTACTCCATGTCTTTCGCTTTGTGTCAAAGGCTGCTGTTGACCACCCCTTAATTTGCTTTTCGAGTCTAGCGTCGTAGGTCTCGCCATCATAAATTTCGCCCGAGACGACGGGTCCTCCGCTCGCCCGCCAGTCTGTGTCAGTGCCGAGTGTGATCATTTTACCATCTTCAAGGGTAACAACAAGCTTGCTGAGAAGTCCAATTGAGTCCCCGTAATTGTTCCCAACACTTTCTGGTCCTAGCCGGCCGAGAAACCATCCTTCCCCTACAACCACCCCAATGGCGTTCTTCCCAGCTGTCAAGAGGCTCGTCACATCGTATGAGTCATAGACATGGCGGTGATTGTACGACTGCCATCCGGGCGCAAGAACAAGATCGCCAACCCTCTTCCCGTTGATCTCAGCCTCGTATATTCCGAGACTTGTGATATATAGCCTCGCAGAGGCAATAGCCTGAGGGATCTGGAAGTCGCGACGGAAGTATAAAGGCCGTTTGGCGGTGTTGTTAGATTGGCCAAAGATGTCGGCTGTAATCGGGACTGCTCCAACCCAACTGTCCTCCGTTAGGAGTCCCGTCTCCACATTGACCCAGTCAGACCAAGGGGTGGACAGCCCGTCGATGCCATGAGCGCGCACACGTACAGTTGCAGCCTCTGACTCGCCGAGTTGCTCGTCGGGCCACGGTACGTAGAGCGAGTTGGAGGAGTTGAAGGAGAAAAGAGCTGTTTTATCGACCTTGCGTCCATTGCGCGCAACTTCTATGTCGTAGGCGCTTTGCTCCCAATCAGAAACGGTGCCTTCGAACCTCCAGGTGATGCGAGGCTTCGTCTCAGCAATACCGAAGGCCTGGCGGTGATGTTCAAAGAAGACTGTCGAAATTGCAAGATCTGCCATCCTTGTTAGGGTTGGATGGTGAAGCAAAAAGCCAGAAAGAATACGTTTGGATACTCGTAGCTCTGGAGTAGATGAAGAATTCTATGAGCACTGTAGCTCTTTTAAAGTCCATCGCACGATCTTTATGGATCGGTGGAAGATGACCCGAGACGAATATCTGCTGATCCCTGTATAAAATCATAGCAACTTTATACATGGACGTGACGGACATCATCCCCTACCCCGGACTAGGCTTGCTGATAGACGCGGGGGAAGTCAGCGACCCATGCATGCTACATAATGAGGGGAACAGCAATCCTCAAAGACTGGCCGGTGAAAAGACGATGGGATTTCGCTGTGGGTTAGTCCGGCGCTGAAAAAGTAAAAGGTCATGCATCCCTAGCCTTGGAATACCAAACTGGGTCTGGCCAATCCTATGGACTGCCTCGAGCATCTTCCTGCCGCGGTTCCATTCGAATCTCACTACCGGGCACTCTCTGAGCGAGAACTGGTGTATTCAGGCTTACCTACGCCACCGTCGATGGTGATCGACACTTGCCTCGATCCGAGACAGGTTCATGATTCGCAAATTCGGGCTCAAGGAGTAACCCGAATGCTTTCTTTCGTCGAGGAAAATAACCTTCCTTTTGTGGTCAAGCTTCCCTAGGCGCTTTCCGGCCAGGGAACTTTCCTTGTTCGGACCGAGTCTAATAGGTCGACAAGCTTGGAGGTTCTGAGACAAGAAGTGAACCGTATGCTTGTTCAACTCAACGACTCTAATAGTCATCTACATCATACAAGCATTGTCGTACAGGAGATTGTTCCTGGCTCCGCTCTCGCGATCTCCTTGTTTGTGCCCAAAAACGGGGAACCGATCCTAACCTCTTGCTGCGATCAATTCGTATCGGAGGACGGCCATTGGGATGGTGGACATATCGACTATTCTCAGCAATCTCACCTCAAGGCTCATTATCTGCCTATTGCTAAAAAGATCGCCGCTTACTTGAACCGTCTTGGATATTATGGCCCGGTAGGGGCGGACATCATGACTGATGCCCAAGGCAACCACTTGGTGATTGATCTCAACACTCGTGTCACGGGCTCTCACCCATTGGGATTCCTCGAGGGATTTTTCAGCGTCACGCGAGGTTTCAACGACGCTGCCGTGTTTTTCCCACTATTCATCAATTTGAGTTTGGACCGTTTTCGCGAGATATTCAATGCCGAGTTAGACGAGGGAAGGATCGTTATTGCAGGTTGGTGTCATGAAGAAGGGTTACAGAGTAGTGTTACAACCATCATTGTTGCGGGGGAGGATCAGGAACGCCTGGTGGGACTTGCACAGAGGATCAAGGCATACGCCACTCTTGGACATTGACCAATGTTATTGTATATGAGGTTACACTAGTTGCCGCTCATAGAGATTTAGTCTAGTTTAGTTCATTACAAGAATGGTTCCAAGACATGATCAGACTTAGATATTTTATCTGTGCCAATTAGACTCTTCTCGTGCCGTAGTTAATATGCAGAGCCCTTGTTCAATATCGGGAATTTGCCGACCGGCATCTTGATCCGGTGTGACGGCCCGTTGCTTGGCCCTAATAATGTCTCATTTTCATGGAACCATGCGGGGAAAGGGGTGAACAAACATGGGCGGTTGAGAATATCTCGTAAATGTCCTGGTTGCTGTGTATTACTAGGACTACGTACCCCTTCATCTAGACTAGGATGTTTTGTTGGTTGACTGTTGTTGGTTTTCGGTTGTTGTTGCGTCACGAGTACTCTCAATTTTCCTCTTCTCTTTCCTCTTCTTTCTTCTTTCTCTATTTCAACTCTCTTTACCCATCCTCCAACACCTTTCTTCCTTCTTACCTACCTATCGGCCAATACCAAAGTTGCACCTTGTCTTTTACAATCTCATAGAGACATTGCTAAGCAAAAGCGCCATACAATATCTCATTGCAATTTTTACCGCATCCCGGTTGACCAACTTGGCATGGTGTCTCCTTCAACTACCAAATCATCTCAAGGTCCTCCAGAGGTCCCAACATCAATTGAATCAGACAATTATCAAGATGCCGTCCAGCCAAAGTCAGAGGGCTTTGATGCCTGGATGCAAGTTGTGGGAGCTTTTCTCATTTACACTGCGACATGGTGAGCTCACATTATTCACCGCTTTTAATATGTTCCAATACTTACTGGTGAAGGGGTCTCTTGAGTGCTTACGGCTCTTATGAAAAGTACTACGAGACAGTCATGCTAGTTTCTACACCCTCGACCAACATTGCTTGGGTCGGAACCCTCCAAGGTGTCATCCTTATTTGTAAGTTGCATAACACAACCGGAGTCACTGTCTGTCGCTGACAATGAATTACAAGTGGGAGGCGTTGTCACTGGCCCAATCTATGATCGAGGATATTTCAGAGAGCTTCTCATCGTTGGAACTCTCATCACAGTATTCGGCGTTATGATGCTTAGTTTGGCCCACAGCTATTATCAGGTCCTCCTCGCCCAAGGTATCTGCGTCGGCACTGGAAGTGCAATCCTCTATGTACCAAGTATCTCTATGGTTGCTTCCAGGTTTGAACGACGACGTGCTTTGGCCGTATTTTTTGCGACTTCAGGAACAGCTATTGGTACGATCAGCCCTCCCTCCAACGATAACATGTGCACAAAACTGATTCAAGCTTTTAGGAGGTATCATTTACCCTATCATCTTTACCAATCTCCAGCCAAAGATTGGATTCGCGTGGACTACACGTGTCCTCGGCTTTGTCACCCTTGCTGAGCTTATCGGAGCGTTAGCCATCATGCTGCCCGCCACCAGGGGCAAACTTTCACACAAAGTGCGCTCTCTTCTAGACCCAACCGCTTTCCGTGATCCCGCCTTTATGGCGTTTTGCCTCGCCTTATTCCTCATGTGGATTGCATACTGGGCGCCCTTCTTCTTACTTCCACTCTATGCACAGTTCAAGGGCGGTGCAAGCTCAGAGCTGGCCTTTTATGTGCTGGTGATTGCCAATGCCTCCACTATACCTGGACGGTACATGGCGATTCCCTTCTCCAACAGATTTGGCCCATCGATCACCATGGCTGGATTCGGATTTGCTTCCAGTGTCTTGTTCTTTGGGTGGATTGGCGTTGACACTGTTCCCTCCGTCATTGCTTGGGCTTATAACATTTAATACAAGAATTATAAATATAACTCTGCCTAAACAATGTATTTTAGTATCTTCCTCCTTTAGTAAGGTAATAAGAACCCTAGCTATATCTACAAGACTGAGATTAAACGTATGGCTCATGATCCCACTCTTCTAATTCCTTCGTATAACAAATCCATAACTTTTCCGGATGCTGCTGTGCCTTTAGCCACATATCCCGAAGACTTATACCCTTCTCCCAGCGAGCAGCATAGAACCATGAGTTAACTGACCAAATGGCTACCTTAATACGCCCTTGGTATTTCTCGCCATTAAATACAGTTTCTTCTTTTGAACTGTCCCAGTCTGCATCATATGCCCAAACCCAGTAAGGATTGAGAAGATCACCATTAGTTTCTGTACGCTGGAGATTTTCCTCGGAAGTCAATTCAATAGGAATGACGATAAAAGTATTTCGTAGAATTCCAGCAGTCAAAAGATTGTGATTCTCTTCTCTGTATTCTCTGAAGTGTCTATTGCGTAATTAGTACATGCATTCTTTGCTAAAGGCATATTTTGACTTACTTTCGCAAGTCGTCATCTTCTGCTATACTCTCGTTGGGATAAAACGTAGGCCACTTCTCAGTTTCCAGTCCACGCAAAGTAAGCCTATTGCTATAGCCCTGGCAATGGATACTGTCCCAGGTTACGCTGTTTGGCAGAGAGAGATTGTTAATACCACTCCAGACTGAGTGCCAGTTATTTCCATGGTTCTGTTGGACTTTTCTGGATATGTAGTAGATAAAACCAAACTCTTCTTTAGCCTTGAGGATCTTTTGTATCCAGGCTGGCGGCGCCGGCGATACGCGCTTCCAGATTCGTTCCAGGGTCTTCTCGTATCCCTGCGGTGCGAGGATGATTTGCCTCGTTCGTTCGTCTTGGCAAAGTTGCAAGAAGGGTTCCATGGATTGCCTGTATTCCTGATCCACCTGTGCTTGTGCCTCATCTGAAAAACGTTCAATAGCCGGAATCATCCATTCAGCGTTCCTCCGAGCTTTCCTAAGCTCATTATCCCGTACAAGCTCTCTAGCACGGGCAGCAGGGGTTTGGAGCTGTTCTTCTCGAAGGCGTTCTTTATAGATCTCCTATAGTATAGCGATCAGATAAAGATAAAGTTTTTCCTAATATTTATATTTTATAAAA
>LXHY01000338.1:0-14293 GCA_002093855.1 Fusarium praegraminearum | reverse complement strand
TGGCGTCGCATATCGTGCTACTTGTGCCGCGGCAGACGTTTACAGGACAGGTAATGATCAACGAAATAAGGGTACAACATCATTGATCGGATCACAATTGGAGGAGATGGTGTTGATGGAATCGATCTAGACTGTGGCGCGCGGTGGGAAATCGCCTCTCATTGTGGCTGTGAAGCTGCAACCGAGCCCCGAATATTGGATTGTTTGTTTGTATGTCAAGGATGTGCGGGGGGGAACAACATCCAGAATCCTCACATGTAAATGTATCCACGTGTCGACGCTCAATCCAGAGTATAAAATGAAGATCTTTTGATTGAACAGGCGGCAAACGGCTGCAGTACCAAGACCTGGGCTAGGCTCGACTAGGGGAGGGGAGGGCTTCGGAAACCGCTACAAACGCAGCATGGCTTTTGCAATTGGCATTCCCAACGTCCGGGCCAGGCTGAATCAGGACAAGCTGGTCAAGTGAAATGGTTCGATTGTGAGAGCTAGCGAACTTGTTCGATCCAAGCCAGAGAGAGGATGATAAGCTAGAAGAACCCCTCGGCGCCACGAAGACTACTCCGTAAGTAGGTAACGGTACACTTTTATGTAACAACCTAAGAAGGAAGGGTAGCACCAAGGCCAGGATGCTGAACATATCGACAATCTGGAAGGGTTCAACACAGCCACACGGGAAGAAGAGCAGGTCGCTTCCAGCCTCAGAGCTATCATCGATAGACGACTACATAGTAACTACTGCAAATACCTAGGCCATCACAGCCTAACCCAACGACATGTCACGACACTGTACAGCAGACCACAGCACAAGAAACTGCAAGCTGATTTGAACAAGGTAATCTCGCCATACATAGTAGGCCATGGGATGCCCTGGTCAGGTGGCTGACCTCAAAAGGGAAGGCTCTCTAAGCAGAGGTCATGGTCGGGCCGTGGATGTGATGCAGATGAAAGGAACGGATAGGAACCCATCCGTTATGCCGCCAGACCAGGTAGACCTCCCCATGCCCTGTCCAGAATCCTACCGTGGTCAAGTAGGGCTCTTCGCACACATCCATAAGTACGAATTCAGTTGCAGTGCTTTCCTAAAGAAACAGTCTTCAACCAATAACGGACTGAAAAGATAGGCAGCAGGGGGAACAAGGGAGCACAGCACAGCACCATGCATATTACGGCGCGAAACGGGAGATGAGGTATGGCATGGCATAACATAACTCAACACTGGATCGCACCGGTTGCGCGCCGTGTTAAGATTTCCGTCTATCCCAAGTACAGTATGCGGATCATTAGCGGCAGCTATGCATGGAGTACTGTGCAGTACTATGTGTCAACTGTTGCAAGAATCTAGAGGAAAAGATAGGGATTTCGGTTTGACAGCGGGTAATTGGATACATGACTCTCTCTGGTTTGCCGGTCGAGATTGCCATAAGCGCAAGTACCAGTGTTGCGCGGCGTTTGGGGAGAAACGAAGAGGAATAGCGAGAAAGAAAAAAAAAAGTCTCAAACAATGGCTCATTTTCCATGCCCCAGGCATCTGGAGATTCCACTGTCGATGAGGGGTGATTTTGGTGTGGGCAGCCGATGGTCAACACTGTCTTCATGGGATAGGGTCCGATGACAGAGGAAAGTTCCGATCCAGCTAGCGCTCGACTGTGGGCTTGGGACCTCCACATCCCACGACTCTGGCGTTCCTGCGTAAGGGTTACCGCTGTTGTATCCGAAGCGCTAGGACCACTGCCTTTTATTTTGGTAGATATGGAGTGGAGAGTCTGGTCTGTTCCGTGAGTTCTGTAATGCCCGGGCAGCCCCCGCCTGGACGGAGTTTTGGGTGCTGTCGGGCCTCTATAGAAATCGGATCCCTGGGGAAAACAACGCCCGGGATGGAAATGGGATAATAATGCTGAGGGGGGGGGGGCACCAGTTTACTGACTGCATGCAATCGAGCCTCGCCCCTCACTTCTATAGGCAGTAGTTTCCCTCTCTTAAAGCCACTCTCAAACATCCGTTCTAATGCACTTCTATGAACTCTCATAGACCTAAAGGAACTAACACGACTCTCACTCAAAAGGTCCACCACAACGGACTCAGAACTGCCATGGCGTCACTGCCTCTGGTATCTCCCTTGCTCGCTCACTCAATTTCTTAATGTAACTGTCCTGTCACAAGCCTCACAAGCCACATGCCTCTTTGGTTCCACAAAGGAAGACCATCTATAGGTCCATCCGGATGGGGCGTCGCCATGACTGCCCGAGACGAATGAACGGCTCCATACGTTCCTGTCTTCCTTCCCGTTCCACTCATTGACGGTTGTTTCCCACTAGCATTTTACTTCTAATAACGACCAAGCCACTTCTTCTTCATTCTGTCCCCTCCTCTGCTCCTCTCCCCACCTGACTGACTGTCCTGCACATACATGTACGTACAGAGTACAGTGCAGTATGCAGCAAGATACAAGGGCTTTGGTTGCCCGCCGACCCTTGTCCGACCCTAGCGGATGAGAGGGCTTCTGGGATCAGGGTCCCCCTTGCTCGGTTGGTCCATTGCTTTGACCCCACAGGCTCCTGGGAATCGATGGACATGCTGGTATGAGTCTATGTCCTTCTGACTCTCTACCTGCAGTACACAGGTGCATAGATGAGCAACACAACAATCGTTAAGCATGATGATCGAGTCTCTTCAGCATCGAGAGTGGCAGACATCGGTAGTCTGATTAAGCCACGACGTCAAAGGCACGTATACCTCAGCAGTTCAGCTCAGGCCACCCGGAGGTTTGATCAATATCACTGCGACTGAAGATAAGTACACACAGCACAGTATGTAGTGCAACAGACAGCCACAAACGCAACGGGAACAACAACGACATTTCCCACAGCACAATATGCGTATTCACCTTGCCCATCTCTTCTTTATTTATTTTGGGCGGCATCCCGGCACTACGGACAAGCCATCTTCGGTCGCCCCCAAAATTCTCATCCACTCTCCTCACACACTGGAACTGCTTGGCCCGACGTTATTTCAGCAGTTGTAAAACACACAATAAGAACTACCCGCTAAGACGTCTTCGTTAGAGCCCAGATCACTAAACGTATTTCTTTCTTTCTAACGCCGTGCTACGGTTTAGCTTGCACGCCTCGCACACTCAAAAACGACAGTTGAAAGCAATAGCGCAGCGCATGCTATATCTACACAAAGGGCGGATGTTTTGGATGAAATTTTCCATTCAGCTTGGTTAAAACAGATATCGCGGCATCGCTCGAGATCACGGCGTTACGTCGCATCTCGACACTCAGTCACTACCCCCAAAAGACGTCCTAGCGTTTGACACAGCACAGGCACAAAACCGTGCGACACAAGTACACAAGGTACACTTTTCGCTGCTTACTGCGTGCACCCCTCCTCCGATTCCCGTCCAACTCATCCACTCGATCCACGACACCGCCTCGGCGCCCCAGCCCAGAGCTTGGGACGTGGGTACGAGGTACTTGGGGACATCAAAGTCAGATCCTCCTCCTTCTCCGTCGAGTCTCTTCACCCTCCTCCTCCGCCGAAACTGACGACAGGTCCCCACCACTCCTCCAATATACCCTTACCTTCTCTAGCTTACCCTTCCTGACCCTTCCTAATTACTACCTACACCACCCACTACAATATCCCACGACTTGACGCACCTCTCTACCTTTACTTCTACCTTCCTCTGTTCTACTTCATCCTCTACCTATACCCTTCGCGATAACCTGTCGCTCTCTGTCAACACTCGCTCACTACAGCTGGCTTGCCTCTTCTCTCTATCTTGCCGTTATCACGCGCCTAACGGTTACCGCGATTAACGCTATTCGCTTCCACCACCGACACCAGCCATAACCCACAAATTCACTCTTACAAGAACACCCTCGACGTCTCGTTTTTGAAATCAACAAATAACGCCAGCAACTGCTTCGCATAACCACTTACGAGCTTTGCGCACACGAACTCTGACCGCACACCTTCTATATCGCCGACCCTCCATATCGGAAGATATTGTTCTTTAAACTGCGCTGCGCCATCGACTGCTCGACCGTTGCTGTCTCGAGACGGCCTAAACCGCTCGTCTCGACATGTTTCGACAAAGGTACGTTATTTGGATCTTTCTAGCCTTGAGCGCTCGAAGTGTATCTAGAGAAATGGAAGAAAGAAATGTCACTTTTCAGTATGCTAATAATCTTTCTAGGACGAGCTCTCAGAAGCCGGGGGATGAGCTACTAGCAAACTTTCGCCAGCAGTTCCCTGACCTTGCTGCTGTCAGCACGTCGTCTACAGCGCCAGGTATTTCGCAAACTACCGGTGCCGAAAACGCTCCCGGCGTACCTCTGCCTGAACGGTAAGTTCTCATGTTGCAACTATGTAGCAGAGCGCCTTGCGCGCGCAGCTCGGTCGTTGACTCCAGGCGGAGACGAAAGTAATCTTACTAACTTGATCATGCAGACATAGTCTTAGTCAAGATGCATTCCGCGACCAAGATCCAACCCCAAGGGCTACCAACGATCCTTGGAGGTTTACTCCTTCTCTTCTAGATCCCAACTCCATGTCTTTCGCCAGCTTTGCCAACGCTCCTCCTGGGTATTACACCCCCACCCCAGGAGGCAACAACACCCTGTTCCATCCTCAGGCCGGTGACTTGCACACACCGACGATGGGTCTAGGTATGGGCTTGAACACGCCTCTGTCTATGCCTACGTCAGGCGACTCTATGCACCCAGGCGCAGCTCAACCAGTTATGGACATGTCTGGCTTCCAGACATTGCAACCGCATCAGTTCCACCACTTTAATCCCTTCATTCAAGCACCCCCGCCTCAACCAACATTTGCACCATCGAGCTTTGTGCATCAAGATACAGGCTATGAGACCATGGACCAAGATGGGTCGCCGATGGACTCGGATCCTTCAGAAGAGCGCATGTCCTCCATTGGTGCCACTCTTCACAAAAACACCCCCATGATGAGCCTGCAATCGCGGCAGTTCTCAAGTGGCCATATGTCTCATCCACTCCCAGCGTCGGCTGAGAAGTTTCGGTTCCATTCAACTCTGAATGCCCCTACAGCTATGATCAAACACGCTGATGAAATTCCTGTCACTTATCTCAACAAGGGCCAGGCCTACTCGCTTTCCGTTGCCGACACTAATGCCACTTTGCCCGTTGCGCCTGGTACAAGATACCGTACCTTTGTGCGCGTATCCTTTGAAGATGAGCAACAACGACAACGGCCAGGTGTCTGCTGGGGTCTTTGGAAGGAAGGCAGAGGCACCAATGAGGCCCACCAAAGAGGTGGAAAGCTCCAAGCAGTTGAATATGTTGAGGCAGGTCAGCCAGCCGAAGGTGACGACAAGAGAACTCGTGTGGAGCTAGAGTCTTCTTCCTTCGACGGCTTCTGCGTCACATGGACGCCTGGTATTAACGGCCCTCCCGAGGTCAACATCGCAGTTCGCTTCAACTTTCTCTCCACCGATTTCAGCCATTCAAAGGGTGTCAAGGGCATTCCCGTAAGACTCTGCGCAAAGACTCATCCTATCCCTTGCGACCCCTCACAGCCAGCCGCTGATGCCAACCCTGAAATCTGCTACTGCAAGGTCAAGCTTTTCCGCGATCATGGCGCTGAGAGAAAACTTTCAAATGATGTAGCACATGTCAAAAAGTCCATCGATAAGCTTAAGCAGCAAATCGCTCAGGCTGAAAGTGGTTTGAAAGACTTTGGCAAGCGAAAACGATCCAGTGGCGCTGCGAAGATTGGAGAGCCCCAGCGACCCGGCAAAGTACAGAAGCACAAGCGAACATGGTCCATGTCCTCGGCTAGTTCTGCTGGAGGTGGCGCGAGAGTGACTATGGAGGAAGACTTACACTTCAAGCTTCAAACTCTGCAAGACATGTTTACCAGTACACGCCCTGTCAGTGTACTGTTTCTCAGGGGCGACGAACCCGACGACCCTGACCTACACCCAGTGTCTCTTCCTGGAGATATTTCCCCCCTGACCAAGCCGGGTGAAGGTCCTAACTGGCAGGCCAGAAGCGGGCGAAGCTCTGCCGCAGGTTCTATGATATCGCCTTCGCCTAGCTCCTTGTCGCTAGTATCGCAGGCGTCCGGCATTGGCGCAGGCAATCAATGGAAGAATTTCGACTCTGTGCCGGGCGGCGAAGTGTCACGGAAGGGCTCTGAGCAACCCACAAGGGTCAACAAGGGCGATGATGATGGCAGCCTTAGTGGATGGATCGAGGCCCTTGGCGTCGACGCATCGTATCGACCACCCCAGGATCGCAACCCGAAACCCGTGGCATGCTTTTACATTCAACAACGAAGCTCGAACGACTCCGGAAATGCTGGCTACCACCGTGCCATTTACCTGATGCAGCGCACGCTTCAGGAGCTCAACGACAGGATTGCAGCCAAGTGGGGTATCGACTCTACCCGAATCCTACGCACGATTCACTCCATTCAAAACGGCCTCGAAGTGGAGATGGATGACGATGTGGTTCAAGAGCTCAAGGAGGGCCAAGATATGACTCTTGAGATTCAAGAGGTCACCGGGCAATCTGCAATCAAGAGGGAGTGGGAAATGGCCGTGGACCCTGTCGAAAACATTTCGGAGCCCAACGACAAGTCACAAAATGGTTTCGTCCTTCGCCTCACTTTCTAATCACTCTCTACATTCAGTTTCTTTATTCTCCTTTTTTTTCTTGCCTATTCGCATCTCCGTTTCGGACTGCGTTTGACGATGGTTTGCAGCGACAAACAACACATGGGTCTAGACTAGGGTTTGTCTTCTTTTGCTTGGTTCTCTCGCCTGTCGCCAGGTTGAGCACACGATCGCATACATATACGGACAGGGATATTGGCTCTGGGGGCGTTGACGACTGCTCCTCTTCTTCAAAAATGATACCACTGGTTTTTCTTCTCTTTATTCTTTTCGTCGATACTGCGGTTGAGCAGATGATCGACGGCTCTGTTTCGTTTTCGTTTTTCGACTTCTTCTCTTAATGCTGTTTGTCTTTACATCATATTGTACGAACGGTTGGTTTGTTATATGCCGCAGGATCACGGCAGCTTGGGATGGCAAGAATTCCGGACCGCTCTCAATCTATCTCGACAAAGAGCACACCGACCGCTATGCACTGGATTCGGATTGGTCGGGTGTCCCATGCAAAGATTCATCAGATGAGAGTGTGCTCTTGGCGGCTACTGTGCAAGTGGGTCTGTTCTGGATACCCTTTTCCCACTTTCATTTCGCAAGCAATATCCATTTGTGTAATGGCTTGTTGAAGCTGTTTCTTCTTTATCCGCTCCGAACCGAAAGCAACAATATATCACGCTACGATGTCATCCCAATCTCAATCACATTGAAATAACACCAAGAAACGCATACGGATCGCCTTCTCACATCAAGGGGGCCCGGTGAGTCCAACGCACATGGAACTAGGGACTCACGAAGTAATGCTAGTAGGATATGGGGCGAGAAGGGATGGGATAGGATATCGACCTTGTTCTGAAAAAACATCACGTACATATTCTACCATATACAATACCCATACTTTTGAGACATGCTTTGGTCCTTGACCACTATCTGAAGATGGCTCTCCACGGTCTCAACCTGTGAGATGAACAACGCACAGTTCTACCAAGCGGTGATAAATGCTCTCGAAGTTCGTGAAATCTAGTGGACGATGTCTTAGTGAAAGACCAGGTTGGCACTCAACGGGCGCTATTCGTCGCTATCTAACGTAGGCTAGTTTCGCCGAAACCAAAGATGGCACCATCCGTGTCTCTTCACTAAAACCAACGGGCTGGTTGCGACGCCCTGGGAAACTGCACACCAGCAACCCATGCTATTCAATATATCGATAGTTCGATACAGACAAATCATGATAGGTCGGTTGCATGCTATCGTTTCGTGGCTAGTGAGCAACCAACACGAGCATCAAGGGTCGAGATTTAAAGGGCTAAACCCCATATCCTAGCCAAGCCGGACTTCGTGGCCGGTGTTGATGAGTGACTTACAAGCGCCAAGCGGGCATGAATGATTAGAAAGAAGAAGGTCAACAACCCCAAGAGATCTTTCGTCCTACGACAAGCTACATGCATATGGGCTGCACCGAAACCCAGCATGATATGAGGCAGAAAGTTCACTTCACTTTGCCAAGGGAGGCTCGAGCCGTATTCCGAGGAGATTACTATGTTAGAACGCGGTTATTGGTTGATTGAAGAACATGCCAAGCTGAAGTCAAAGGGAACGAAGTGCCGAGCTTAGCCACCTGTGGCGAGGTGGTTTGCGTGTCCCCGGACGTTGTGGCTATCCTTTGGGGTAGCATCAAAGACGGGAATCCATTTAACGTTGTGGCTCGTGAGCTCTTCAATTCAGCTCATCTCGATTGGGGAAAACGCTTGAGGATATTGACGTGTTAGCGACGTTTCATGAATGAATGGTGCACAGGGCACTTTGACTTTTGATTTGTTGCATCGAAATGTTTTAATCTGTGATGTGTTGTCTAGCGGACTCGCTTGAGGGAAATGCAGAGAGGCATCCTAGCCCAGTAGGTACCATGGCCCGGCATCGCATCGCATCGCATGAGAAAGGAAGCTCACTTCACCGAGTTCTCACGTACGATCCAAACACACATCATGTTTAACCGTTCTGCATCGGGTCGAATCTTTTTGACTTGGGAAGCGCCCTCTGGTGCGTGGTTTCCTCATCCATGTCGTTATTAGCTTGGCGGAAGAGTCTGGATCATCCCATCGGCGATTGCAAAGACAAGGTAAGGTTGTGGCCTGCCTCGTTACTTTGCTGCCATTCAGTACAATACTCTGCTGTGCTGTGCTGTACACACAGCATCTCGACCGGCAACGTCTTTCCGTACCCCTTGGGTCTGGGAGATTGTATAATCATGCAACAGGTGGTTGCATCGCAACCTTCATCTTTGAACTCCAATCCCACGTCACGATCATGCAAGTGGTGGTCTCGAGCCACAATCGATTAGTTCGCGCCTCAGGGGAATTATCATTCACTGTACTCTGTACCTCACTCTTGTTCATCATCACAGCTCAGCTCAGCTCAGCAAGGGTCGATTTGCCCATCTGTCAACGGGCCGGATGAGACATCCATCCATCCATCCACACTCACAAGCTCAACCAGTGGTGTGGCCTGTTAGCAAATTGCCACACGGCAATGAGCCACATGTAATATCATTTTTCAACCGCGTGTGTGGCGATATGTCTTCATATCAATGATACCCCATTTTGACTGGCTCTTCTGAGGTGCCAAATTATCTACAGCCGAGAATAGCAATACAGTATGGCACAGTATGTACCTGTGGCTTGTCAACTTCCAGAGGGGGTGTGTGATGTCTGGATGGGGATCGGCAAGTGTCGAGCCACAAGTCACTCTACATCACGAGCCATTTGTTCATAAACCATCGGGGTTCAGGCTAACTGCAGTGGCGCTGGAAGATCTCGCGGTCCAGAGCTAAAAGCGACTTTAGCGGCCCAGGCCACTTTAACCGTCCGCGACCGTTGGATGGTGTCTTTTTGCAAGGAGAGGGGAGGAGAGGAGTGTAATTGACATCGGTGAGAAGAACAAAGTGACTGGACCTTTCACAGTCAAGCCTAGGGCAAGTGTCGTGCTGTCATATTGTTCAAACAACAATGTCACTGGCTTGGCCTCACTCGGAGGGTGATTCGTGAAGATTTACCTCGCAGGATTGATACAGGAACCCGCTTGTGCGCTGTGTGTTGAGCATCCAATGACATCTGTCAATCAGCTAGGTATGCTTCCTGTTCTGGCAGGTTGAGGGCATTCAGCCACAGCATGGTCTCGTACAGTACTCAGGCTACGTCCAAGAGATATGAGACTTCACTGGGGCTGGAGCTATTACCCCTCGCTGCTGTGACTCGCTGCTCTTGAACCATCATGACGCAAAGCGAAGACCACTCATGATGTACGGTGCGCTTCCGGTTGTACACTCTGTCCTTGTACCAACTAGGTGCGGGGTCCCTCGGCGTGGGAATATCGAGTGTCAAATTCTTAAAAAAGCTCCGCCGGGGACTCGGGGTCGAGTCGAGAAAGAGTGATCTGCGCTCTAGATCCGAGCGAGTGACTGCCGATCTCTGTCGGGGCCTAAAGCTGCATGGCATGCTCTGAGAGGACAAATGATAGCAATTCTCCTGGCAAATTCCGACAAGTAGCCAGAAGATGATGTTTAAGCCATTACGAATATTCTCCCTTTGGAAACACACAAGAGGCCTCCCATTCATCCTGGATCCCACCGTCTATCTTGTTACTTTGGGCGTTGTCTCGTCACATAGATATGTGCGTATGCGTATGTGCGTGCAGTGCATGGAGCACAGCTCAACTCTGTCTAAACTCTCAGTATACACCACAAGGTCAATCGCATTTCGGCCTTAGCCGCTACTACCGACATCCCAGGAACTTCTCAACTCTCGGTCGGCAAACTTCTTTTGTGTCTAGTTGGGTTCCATCGTGCCTGCGGCCGATATAGCAAGGTCCAAGGATCCCTGGATGCGTTCGATCGATCGATAGTATGTACCAGATCCCGATGATCATGAGAAATGCCGATGGCCGGTACATGGTAATTTAAAAAAATTGCATACGCGTGCCCAAACCGTGGGCCTTTTTTCTTCTCCGTTCGGGGCTTGATATGCAGCCCTGCGCAATTTTTTTTTTGAAACTTCGTTTTCTGTCCTGAGTCATAAGGACTGGGCAAAAGACGGTAAATGCCCAACGAGAATTCATGCCTCTTGAGGCGAGCGACGCTACGATGATCATGCCCACACCCCTTCTTATCTCAACTCGACCCATCATCACCTTGCCGCCTGTGCAGCACTGGACTGCATATCTGCGACCCATCAGCTTCAAGGTAAGAAACAACCGGTAAAAAAAACGTAGAATATTCAACCCCACAAACACGGGCCGCACATGCATCTGCCCGCTGCATATGTGACACATGATGGGATGAGTGAAGGACCGATACGGGAAATCGTTCGCCAACGTCCCAATGCTACGATGCCATCACATGAGGTCGACTGATATTTTAGCTAACTTTCGTTTTATGCAACTTGCCTAATTTTTGTAAGATGATGATTTATCAAAGACGAATCTTGGTTGTATTCGAGTCTATACATATTGGACTTATTGTTTCTATCATGAGGTTATATTAGCCTCTTGTGCCAGAAACCTGCTTGACTGAATAGAACAGATATTGTTTTCATTCACACACTCTTCTTAGAGAATATAGTATGTAAGATAACCAAGTTATAATATGCGAGGAGCATGGATTACTTAAGTTTCAGCGTAATCTGGACTTCCGCCATGATATATTTTTCCACCATCGAGCTGAAGACTAATATAGGCACTCAGTTTCCCAATATAGGTACTATTAATGAACCCTCATCCCCATGCTCTCTCTTAGCTCCGATGTATGAACTTGAGTTACCATGCTAACCAATAGGAAGCTGATGTGCCCTTGCAAACTCGTAGCATTATAAACATTTCCAACTAGGTATAATAGTTAATCCTCAGTAGCCCTGTCTAGTATTTCGCGGATAGTTTTGGCATAGTCCTCTCCATCTCCTTTGATCCCACCGAGCACAACTGTCTTGTCGCGTGACTTCATGCCATGTGTCAACTGTAGGCTGGATTTGGGCACGCCCAGGATTCCGCTGAGGACCTGAACAACGGCCTTGTTGGCCTCGCCCTCTCTCGCCTGAGCAGAAACGCACAGTTCAATGGCATCTTCTGTCACTGCGATGACGCCCTCGCGATTCTTGCTGGCTCCCGGTTTCACGTGAAGCTGAAGATGCAGAGAACCCAGAGGGGATTTTTTGGAACCGGTGACGAAGCGGATGGCGCTAGACGACGCCATTCTAAAAGGTACAGAGAATGCAATGGTATGCCGAGTACGATAGGTATGCAGTCAAGTGTGAGGGGTAGGCTCACCTTGGAGCTGAATGAATGTTATGCTCGGATAGAAGGATGATGATGCTGCCTCTCGGCTCATTGAAATGGTTTGTTGAATGAAAGTTTCTTTGGCTACCAGCACATCCATCCAATCCATTGGACTCGACTCTATCCGCCCATTGATATTTTATAGCACTCTATTCCACTAGCACTGCCTGAGATGCGGCGTTTGTCGCCTGTAGAAGCGCTGAAGCCCCAAGTCTGGTCAGCTGTAGTACCCGTTAGAAGCGCAACTACAGCTCCAGCTGTAGTTACCCTGCGCCGGCTCCCGCTCCCGCCCCACCGGCCCTTGATTCTACAGGGTCGGCAAACTTGGACTTCAACTACATCATCGAATATTGACATTTCACAATCGCCAACACTCAATCGGCGCCCATACCCAAAAACCAGCTGCACCCCCGCTGCTTACTTTACCTCAAAAGCGGCAACCGCCTCAAGCTGCTATCGCAGATCCAGTCTCTCAGGCGCCATGGCCTCGGCCTTCAGCGCATACCATGGCCCTACTGCCGTCGCGTCGCAGCACACTGTCACGGCTTTAGGGCGATGGTCTATTCTGAATCACGCTTTGCCAGGTTCGTGAGCTTTCTGATTTTTTATTGTAGTCTTCTTGCGCCCGAAATTGCGACTAACCTGTGATAGCCGCCGATAAAATCCAAGCTCTTCACGTCTACGATTTCGACAACACATGTGAGTCTGCACTCGAACGAACCGACAAACACTGCATCGCACGAATCTGACATAACACAGTATTCAAAACCCCCTTACCAAACCCCCAACTCTGGAACGGTCCCACGATCGGAACATTATCAAACCAGGAAACTTTTGTCAATGGCGGGTGGTGGCACGACAGTCGCATTCTCGCCGCGACCGGCCAAGGCATCGACGTCGAGGAGAAGAGCGCATGGGAAGGCTGGTGGAACGAAACAATAGTCGATCTTGTCAGGCTGAGCATGCAACAGAAGGATGCCCTCTGCGTGCTGCTCACAGGTCGCTCTGAGAAGGGCTTCTCCGAGTTAATTCAGAAAATGGTGAAAGCCAAGGGGCTGGAGTTCGACATGATTGGCCTCAAACCCGCCGTCAGCCCTACGAACCAAAAGTTCAACAGCACCATGCACTTCAAGCAACTTTTCCTTAGGGGGCTGATGGAAACGTACAAACAAGCAGACGAAATCCGGGTGTACGAGGACCGACCAAAGCACACCAAAGGCTTTCGCGACTTTTTTGCCGAGTTCAACCGTGAACAGAGCAGTGCACCAACAAGAGGGACCATCACAGCCGAGGTCATTCAAGTGGCTGACTGCTCAACGACCCTGGACCCCGTTGTTGAGGTTGCTGAGATCCAGCACATGATCAACATTCACAACGAGCTGGTTTCCAAACAGTCTCCAAGACAGCGCCAACACCGACTCAGGATTAAGAAGACTGTGTTTTTTACCGGCTACATGATTGGACCCGAGGATACCAAGAAACTCATCAAGCTCGCCCACATACCCCCCAGTACGCCCCAGCATGAGCTCAAATACCATGGCAACAACATCCTCATCTGCCCCCGTCCGTGTCCTGCTAGTATTTTGGAGAAGGTCGGTGGAATGGGTAGCAAGATGCAGTGGGAGGTCGTTGGTACGTCTTGCTTCGACAACAGTATCTGGGCAGCGCAGTTGCGACCTATTCCCCAGAATGCCAAGTACCATACCGACAACCCTAGTCCTTTGGTTGTTTTGGCATTGAGAAAGGGAGCTCGACCAATGGACGCAGGGAAGATACAGAACTGGCAGCCCATATCGCCAGAACAGTCGTTTACCTTCGAAACCGTGGTTGGTGAGAAGGTCATTCTACGCATTGAACCAGAGGACCCGCGGGAGGACGCCTATGAAAGTCTGTTTGCCAACAAGACATCGAAGCGGAAGCACAACGGTGACGAGGATTGGAATCAGAGGAACACCAACAGTCACTACAGTGGGCGTAACGAGTCTCGTGGCTACCATTCAGGGGGTCGCGGAGGTCGGGGCCGAGGCGGTCGTGGCCGTGGTAATGCCAGGGGCGGTCGTGGAGGCCGTGGTAGGGGCGGCGGCTACAACTACCGATCCCTCGACGATGTTGAGCCCAGAAACCAGCAGGGCGGCTACGGGCAACAGGTGGATTATGATGACTCCTACCCGCCGCTCGGCAAGAGTAACAACAACCCTCCCGTATCAGCACCCAGCGGTCCCGCCCAAGGAAACTTTGGCGGCCGAAACCAGCCTCCCCGTGGTCCTGCAGGTGCACAAGGGCGACCTATGGGTGGGCAGGCAGCTAACA
>LXHY01000336.1:0-15942 GCA_002093855.1 Fusarium praegraminearum | reverse complement strand
ATTACTATAAGAAAGTAATTATATAGGTATATATAATAATAATTATAATTAAATTAAATTAACTCCTTAGTCTATAGCTCTAAAGGTGCTATATTTACCGAGCTAAGACTATAACTAAGCGATCTACGCCTTCCGCGCGCTACAGTGCTTAATAACTGGTTAGCAGCACCCGGAGATAATTATGCGTGTGCCCAACCCATCCATCCATCCATCCATCCATCCATCCATATAGAGGGGTACTTGCGCTTCCCAGGAGTCCCTGATATCACTCAAGTAGGTACTGAAAGTTGTTCAAGTGGCATACCGTTGGACACAATTGGGCAAGGGAATAAATGAGCGGGTAGGGCATAGACCGAGCCTTAAGAAGATAATACAATTCATGGTGTAGAGAGACATAAGAAAGCATGTCTCTCAACAAAATTGCAACTTGGCCTCCCATTGCGACCGACTGCAGCTCTTGTTGCGTATCACTCAAGACATGTCTCACGAAGGCGTCATCACTTTTTTTTTAGCAAAGCGGTCAAACTGAGACATCCACATCTCATCGTCGATATGATGCCGACATTATGCGCCACTCAGGCAATTATTTGAGCAAAGAGAAAACATAGTGAGAGACTAACAAGCATATTCACTAATATAGTACGTACCGGCTTTACGCACGGTAAGTAGGATAGAGCAACAATTGGGATAAAATAACAAAACATGACCTCTGTTCTTGTTTTATCATTGCGAGACAGCGTGTCTTCCAAATGACAGCAAATAACCAATCTAGCACTACAATTTCTTTTCAGGAAGGTCAGTCAGAATTAGACAGGAGTCAGAACGGCGAGGATGATAAGAACCATATTTTGGAGGATAGTCATGCCACGTTTACGAGAAACAGTCGAAATCAAGACAGCTGAGCTTGAATTGATCATGCTGTGAAAATGACTGTTTAGCTCCAAGGCATTCAGCAGCGTAGAGATGACATTGCTATCTTTGAACTGATAGCCTCGATTTGGCTTTGAAAAACTGTTGCACAGTCTGACTATACTCACTACTCGATTGGGCCGATTGAGTGGCGTCCATAACGATAATGTGGTGCGGATTGCATGTACTTTGTGATTGTTGCGTCTTCTACCCCATTACCTATATGATATTGACAGAGGCAGTGTCTTATCAGCCTGGATGACTTGGGTGTGTCGATGCATGTTAGACATGGATCTGATCCATCTTAAACTCTCCCTGCTGTAAATCGGTGGAGTCAGGGAGCTGAAAGGGAGAGATTCTGGAACAAGGGGCTTCAGACATGCCAATCAGCCCTTTGCGTATAACATACAAGATAGCGACGAATTCGTTAGGACGGCAGCACTACTTGTTTTTGATCTTGAACTTCTACTTCTCAGTAAAACATCAACGTACTCGATAAATCGCAATTTCAGCTTACAGCACGCAAGATGGCAAAGAATTCATCAGGAGAGCAAAGCTGCTTGTTTCCCATTCTTAATGCCCAATCAAATGAGCGACTTGACATGCGGCATAAAGAAATCAACCTGATGCATCGGGAGGCTCTGATTGAGTTTTGTGAAAACCAATCAATTCCACTTCTGTCCCTATTTCAAACGGCCTGGGCGTTGGTTCTCCATGTCTACACCGGCTGCGAAAACCCTGTTTTCGGCTGCCGTTTCCAGATGGAGAGTGGTGCTGGCCATGGATGTACATGTTGTATAAGATTGTTCAATGCCGAATCGGTATTGAATATACTGAAGACCGCTTCCCTACCGCATTCTGCGTTTGAAACCCACTCGGCAGCAACATTCAATACAGCCGTTGTAGATACACATGCAGAGATAGGATCGAATGTAGGGATTCCGAGCCTGTTTAAGTTCTCTACTGACCACTCAAAAGGTCCAATTGATCCTTGATGTTGACCTTGATGAAACCACCGCTTCACTGGCCTTTACCAGTTCAATCATGTCCAATGAGCAAGCAGCCAGTGTGGCAGAGTCATTTGCAAACTTGATTGATGAAATAGTGAAGAACCCACACAGAAAGCCCGCAGAGCTTGACCGAGATATCCTATCTGGCTGGGGCAACGATATGCCACAGAGACCCGCGTCTCTGACCCCCATGGAGAGGATTACTATGGCAGGAACAGGCGAAACAGATCGACGCGCGCTACGACAACTCGGCAAATCCATGAACTCGAACCAAATGACAACCCTGACAGCATCCGCACCAAAGCATCGAGTCCCAGTAACTGAACGGGAGCAGCAACTACAACGAATCTTTATGGACGTTCTAAATCTCGAGGCCGACCATGTTGGCGCTAACGACAGCTTTTTTCGATTGGGAGGTGACTCGGTTGCTGCGATCCGTCTGAATGCAGCTGCTCGTGAAGAAGGGCTGGATTTGACCGTTGCAGACGTCCTTCGCAATCCACAACTCAATGACCTGGCACGGGTAGTCCAGACGGCAAGCGAGACAGAAGAAAATATTGTTTTACCATTTTCACTACTCAAGCCCGGTATCTCGACCAGTGATGCCCGTCGGGAATCATCATCGCTATGTGGCATACAAGAGGATCAAGTGGTGGATGTCTTCCCCTGCACGCCATTTCAGACCGGCGTACTAGCTTTGACAGCACAGTCACCGGGTGATTATATTACGAGAATGGTATTTCAGCTGCGTGAGACGACCGATGTTAATAGACTGGTCCTGGCGTGGAGAGAGCTCGTCTCATCGACACCCATGTTACGCACTCGTATCGTCGATCTTGGGGGCCAAGGACTGGTACAGGTGGTTGTCAACGAGGACATTCCATGGAAAACCGAATCAGACTTGGATAGATACGCTCGCGTCGATGCTGAAGAGCCAATGAGTCTCGGAACTCGTCTGACAAGGTTTGGCCTGGTAGACAATGGAATACAGAAATACTGTATTTTGACTGTTCACCACGTGGTGTACGATGGCTGGCTGATGTCGCTCCTGCTTCAGGCCTTGCAAAAGGTGTATTATGGTCAATCTCGAATGGCCCTGACGCCGTTTCAACCCTTCATCAAGGCCATCCATTCGGTGGACGAAGCGTCGGCGACCAGCTTCTGGAAAGCCGAACTAGATGGTTTGGAAGCACCAATCTTCCCGGCCGTTTCTGCATTTTCTCCCCCCAGAACTGGCAGTTATGCCATGCGTCAGATTGAAGCACTTCGTGTCGATATCGGTGATACTACAGTCAGTATGGCTATCCGTGCTGCCTGGGCCATCCTCAGTGCCCAGTACGTGAATGCGAATGAGGCCTTGTTTGGGTCTATTGTGACTGGACGCCAGTGCTCTGTTCCTGGGATCGAAGTGCTTGGTGGGCCGACTATTGCCACTGTTCCTGTGCGCGTAGCGATTGATACGGAGAGCACAGTTGAACAATTGCTCCAACAGGTCCAGGCGCAAGCTGTGCGGATGATCCCGTTTGAACAGAGCGGACTGCAGCGAATTAGACGCATCAGTGCTGATGCTGACCAGGCCTGTCAGTTCCAGACTTTGTTGGTGGTACAACCTGCGGATCCGGATCACCAGGAGACGCTATTCATGCCTGCGCAACAGACTGCTACCTTGGACAGCGTGGATCCCTATGCGCTGGTGGTAGAGTGCAAAATTCTGAAGCAGGGGGTGAGGGTACAGATGAATCACGATTCCAGGATCATTGGAAAGGAACAGGTTGAGAGGCTGTTGCAGCAGTTTGACCACGTGCTCCGTCGAGTATGTGCGGGACACCAAACCTCCAAGGTCAAGGATGTTGGCATTCTTAGCGACAGTGATCTGCACGATGTCTGGAAGTGGAATGCAGCTGTTCCCAGAGCACATGGTGTTTGCGTGCACAATCTGATCATGGACAGAACCCGGAAGCAACAGGAAGCCCTCGCCATCGATGCTTGGAATGGCCGCTTTACCTACGGCCAGCTGGATGAACTGTCTACTCACCTTGCTCACCGTCTTACTCTGCTCGGTGTTGGTCCCGAGATCTACGTTCCAATCCTCTTCGAAAAGTCCAGGTGGATGCCAGTGGCAATGCTCGGTGTCATCAAGGCAGGAGGGGCATTCGTTTTGCTCGAGCGCAATCATCCACTGACACGTTTACAAAGCATATGCACAGAGGTCAACGCCCATATTGTTATATCATCGCCAACACAGGAGTCCCAGGCAGCGAAACTGGCCACATCAGTCGTCACAGTTGGTGATGGGCATGACATCGCATGTGATGGTGGCAAGTTGACAACATCGATCACTCCAAATAACACCCTATATGCCGTTTTCACGTCCGGCTCAACAGGAAAGCCCAAGGGAGCATCAGTGCATCATGATGGCTTCGCGACCAATGCGTTAGCCTACAATAACAAGGTCGGGCTGGGATCAGACATTCGAATCTTGCAATTTTCGTCGCACGCATTTGATGTGTGCATCTCAGATATTCTCTTCACATTAATCGGTGGCGGTTGTATCTGTATACCTTCAAGCAGTGAGAGCAATGATGATCCTTCCGCATCCATTCGCCGCTTCAACGCCAACTTCGTCGACTTGACTCCATCAGTTCTGCGGATCATGTTGCCGTCAGAAGTGCCCACATTGGCCATGGTAACATATGGAGGAGAGGCTGCCTCCAGAGCTGATATTCTCGCGTGGTGCGGCTCTGTCCGGCTGATCAATGTCTACGGTCCAGCCGAGTGCAGTGTGTTTGCTACCGTACAACCTCATATCACCGCGAATTCAGATCCATTTAACATTGGATCACCACTGACTGGAGTATGCTGGGTTGTTAACCCCGCAGACTCCAACCGGCTGGTCCCTATCGGCGCCGTGGGAGAACTGCTACTCGAAGGGCCACTAGTAGGCCAAGGCTATATCAACAACGTCGAAAAAACGGCCGAAGCCTTCTTAGATGACCCATCTTGGCTTATCCAAGGTCACGGCGATCAGCCAGGGCGTCATGGCCGTGTATACAAGACCGGTGACTTGGTGCGATACGCTAGCGATGGAACCCTCGAATTCCTCGGACGCAAAGATACTCAGGTCAAATTACGAGGTCAGCGAATTGAATTGGGGGAGGTCGAGTACCATCTACAAGAGGTGCTGACTGCGATCTGTCGCCAGAAGCAGTTAAACAACGGCGCTACTTTCGAGGTCGTCGCCGAAATCATCCAGCCTCAAGAGACAGGCCGCCCAACACTGATGGCATTTGTATCCATCCACAACAGCGGCTTGTCCGCGGAGGCAACCATTGCTGCCCTCGACATGATGATTGCGGATATGGATGCTCAGCTGGCACAGCGATTACCCGCATACATGGTCCCCAGCACCTACCTCCCGCTGGATCGTATACCGTTGGGAACGACTGGGAAGACAGATCGACGTCGGCTGCGTGAGATTGGATCACTAAACCATGGGAACAAATCTAATACTCAGAGGCAGGGGGCTCGACGCGTTGCACCTTCAACCGAAATGGAGTCCATTCTGCTGGAAGTGTGGATGGACGTGCTCAACTTGCCTGCTGACGCCATCTCGGTCGACTCAGCCTGGATTCGACTCGGTGGTGATTCTATCACAGCGATGCAGCTGGTTTCTCGAAGTCGAGCAAAGAACATTCGAATTACAGCCAGAGATGTCCTTCGCGCTCAAACAATCCAGAAGCTGGCAAGATGTTGTACTGTGATCCAGCAGTGTGCTCCTGTCCTCAGCCTGCAGACCATTGAGGAAGAGCGTTGGGGCTTGACACCGGCACAACATCTCTTCTTTGAGTGCCATCCGGACGGACTGAACCACTTCAACCAGAGCTTCTTGCTTCGGATCAAAACTCCGGTCTCGACGGATGAGATCAGCACTGCTATCCACGCTGTTGCTGATCGTCATGAAATGCTCAGGGCACGCTTCCAGAGAGGCCAGAACGGTGCATGGAATCAATATGTGGCCAGGTATCGAGCCGATGTGATTGCTTTTGCTGAGCATCATGTCGAGCGAACGTCCATTATCAGCCTTGCACAGTTGCGACAGGAGCGGCTGAACATTCAACATGGCCCCGTTTTTGCCGCCGATGTCTTTTGCATACCGTCTGGTGAGCAGGTCTTGTTGATGAGTGCTCATCACTTGGTGATTGATTTGGTGTCATGGCGAGTCATTTGGCATGACATCGAGCAGTCCCTGCTTGGTCGTCGGCGGGAGGTGATGCGTCCCACCACCTCGTTCCAGTCATGGTCCAAGATGCAAAGTCACATGGCCCAGTCTTTGGTGCCATCTCGGGTGCTTCCATTCGTCGTAGACACGAGTGGCTATGAATACTGGGGAGTCGATGCTGCTCAAAACATCGAAGCTGAAGGCGAAACCCACGTCGTCTGTCTCGATGAGGATGTCACGACAAGACTTTTGGGTCCTTGCAACGACAGGCTTGGAACAGAACCGACAGATATTTTTCTGGCGATGTTATTCCACTCATTCAAGCAGGTCTTCGTCGATCGTCCTCCTCCTCCCATTTTTGTCGAAGGGCACGGCCGAGAAGCTCTGGATGACTTCGAAGTTGACCTGTCTGAGACCGTTGGCTGGTTCACCACCATCTTCCCGCTATCCATTCCATCGGGACCTCACGATACGATCGTGGAAATAACCAAGATCACGAAAGATGTCCGCCGCTCTGTTCCCGGGAAAGGGCTGCCGTATACGGCCTTCAGCTATCTCACGCCCGCTGGTCAGACATCATTTGGAGACCATCGCAAGGTCGAGGTTCTGTTCAACTATGCTGGAGTCTACCAGCAGCTGGAAAGTGACGACTCCTTGCTGAGCCGTGAGACTGATCCTACACTGACGGCCAACTTTAGTCAAGTATCTCCCACCACTCGTCGAATTGGTCTGGTGGAATTGAACTTGGACATTCAGTTTGGTCGATTGACTATCTCTTATAGCCTTCAACGACAGATGAAGCATCAAGATCGACTCGAGCAATGGATCAATGTCTTTGTCGGTAGTCTTACGCAGGCTGCTCGTGAATTATCTACAGGGCCAAAGAGCTTCACCTTAAGCGACTTTCCTCTGTTGTCGCTTTCTTACAACGGGCTTGACAGTTTAGAAAAGACCATTCAGGCTGCTGGTATTCCACAAAATGCGGTTGAAGACGTATATCCCTGCACTCCCATGCAAGAGGGCATCCTACTCAGTCTGCAGAAGGGGACATCATCATATATGAATTACGACGTCTGGAGCTGCGAGATGCTTTCCGACAAAGCCCCAGTCTGTCCATCAAAGCTGGAATCAGCGTGGCGACGTGTCGCCAACCGTCATTCCATCCTGTCCACTGTCTTCGCCCCACTCCTCGAAGACGGCCTGTTCGCTCAGGTTCTTGTCAACGACGTCGCAGTCCGAGTCGATCAGATCAGATGTGAATCCAGCAGCCCTGTTGAGATATTGATGGAACGTAAAACGCCAGTGTTTACAGATGGCGAGCTTCAGCATCAGCTCACCATCTGCCAGTCATCCAGTGGTGAGGTCGCATGCCGGTTGGATATGAATCATGCCTTGAATGACGCGGAGTCTGCATCCATCATCCTCAATGACTTGGGAAAGGCATACGAAGGTGTCGCAAGATCAGCAGCCCCTTCTTTCAGAGACCTGATACAGTATTTGAGGTGCACGCCAACCGCCGACCGAATAGAATACTGGAGAAAGGTGTTGTTAGATGTCTCGCCCTGCTGTATCCCTATTCGAACCATATCGACAGGCGTATTGCAAGGGGAGCATGGCTATATCCCTCTCGCCGAGACGGCCACTTCACGAATCTACACCTTCTGTGTCAACCGGGGCATCACCCGATCTGTCTTCCTTCAGATTGCCTGGGCTATGACACTCTCGTGGTACACTGGAGCCAGCGATGTTTGTTTTGGATATCTGGCATCGGGTCGTGATGTTCCGATCCACAACATCGAGGATATGGTCGGCCCATTGGCCAACATGCTGATCAGTCGGGTTGACGTTGGGCAACCTCTGAATCAGGTTATTCAGAAGACGGCAGAAATCTCTATCGAGCATCTAGCACACCAGCATGTCTCGCTGGCTCAAATTCAGCATGATCTGAAGCTCGGCCATGGGCCTTTATTCAACTCGTGTGTCACTGTACGCAAAAGGGAGAATGGCGCAACCACAAACCAACTAGGATTCCACCGAGCCGGTGGCGATGATCCACACGAGGTGGGTAACTTGAACCTTCACTAATCTACTGCTAATATTGTATAGTTTCCCGTGTCAGTTAGTGCTTTGTTGGATGACAGTGCGACAGTGGTTGGCCTCGACTACCATAAGCAATTGATCAGTTTATCCATGGCGCAGGATATCAACTTTATCCTCACCAAGACAATTGATCATATGCTACAAAGCGAGCTACCAAAGAATGGAGTGTTTGAACGCTTCAACCATCGTGATTCGCTGCGCGCTGACGTCTTCCAGTCTGTTGTCGGGGCGAGCGAACAATTGGCGACAGACTTTTGGCAACAATACTTTACCGACCTCGATACACAACACTTTCCCTCTTTGCCCTACCCATCCTACTCTCCTCAAGCTACTTCCACTCTATGTCATTGCTTGCAAGGTTTCCATTGGAGTCGTGCTGAGGTCGCTTCGACGACTGTTATCCGGATTGTGTGGGCAATGCTCATAGCGCGTTATACCAACACCAACGACATTGTTGTTGGGGTAGTAACGAAACACAACGAGCTGAACATCGGAATAGTGCCAGTCCGAGTCGTACTGGACTGGGGGGCTACATTGTCTCAGATCTTGGAGCAGGTTCAACAACAGACAACTGTGATGGAAGAATTCATGAAGATGGGATTGCACAATATTCAACGAGTCAGCGATGAGGCAGAGCAAGCTTGTCATTTCCAGACTCTTCTGATCGAGGCTTCGGCGGAGGAGAGCTCTGTTTCTAGTGGACCTTATGCTTTCGGGTTGATACTTCATTACTTCTCGGACGACGAAGGCTTGCATATCCAAGCCAAGCTTGATCCGAATATGATCCAAAAGGCACACGTCCAGCGGATGTTGCATCAGTTCGAGCATGTCATTCGGCAGTTTCACGCCGAGCACAACGAGCTGGTCAAGGTGAAAGACATCTCATTGGCGTGTGAACAGGATATGCGAGATATCTGGTCGTGGAATCAATTTGTGCCTGAGTCAGTTGAGGCCTGTATGCATGATCAGATCACTGCAATGGCACGGAAACAACCTGATGCACTGGCAATCTGCGCGTGGGACGGAGAGTTGACGTATCACGAGCTTGATACAATGTCAACAAGGCTTGCATGCAATTTGGCTCAGTACATGGATGGGATTACGACGGTGCCTCTCTGCTTTGAGAAATCATTGTGGACGGCTGTTGCCATGATTGCCGTGATGAAGGCAGGTGGCACATCTCTTGCACTCGACACGACACAACCAGAGGGCAGATCGGCCACCCTGATTGAGCAGGTCCACCCTCGCTTGATCCTCTCATCAGTAACCAATGCCCACATGGCTAGAAGAATCAGCAATGTTCCTGTGATTGTTGTCAACCAAGCACAATTGGACTCAATGGAGATATTTGGGCCACTGTCTATCGTTCAGCCATCGGCCAATCTCTACATCATCTTCACATCCGGAAGCACCGGAAAGCCCAAGGGTACGCTGATATCACACGCCAACTTCGCCAGTGCGGCTCTCCATCAACGAGATATCTTGCAATTTGGTCCTGGATCTAGAATCTTGGATGTTGGTTCACATGCTTTTGATGTCGCCTGGAGTAATGTCCTGCACACGCTATCGTCGGGAGGATGTATTTGTATACCGGAGCCAGCAGCAGCAAAGAATGATCTTCTCGGTAGTTTGAGACAATATCGCGCTACACATGTTGAGTTGATACCGACTCTGGCGCGTGCACTCGTTCCGGACGACCTTCCCGACCTCCGATGCTTCATTTCTTCAGGAGAAGCCCTGGATGACCTAGTGCTCCAGCTATGGTCCAAGGTCCCTCGCATTATAAACGCCTATGGCCCTGCCGAATGCTCTGGAATTTCTACCATTGTCGAAATGACCCCTGAGGTCCCCAAGGGCAACATCGGTCGAGGTCTTGGGCTCAACAGCTGGATTGTCAGTCCCCAGAATGAGAATAAACTGGCCCCAGTTTATAGCGTTGGAGAGCTATGGCTTGAAGGGCCACTAGTTGGTCAGGGATATCTCAATCAGGCTCAAGACGCGTCAGATGTATTCGTTGACAATCCGTCATGGCTAATAGATGCTGGTCGACAAGGGAGACTTTACAAGACCGGTGATCTTGTCAAGTACCATACAGACGGCAGTCTGATCTTCATCGGCCGCAAAGACACACAGGTTAAGATCCGTGGCCAACGAGTTGAACTGGCCGAGGTGGAGCACCATTTACTGCGAGCATTGCGTGACCACGGAAATGATGACTTCGACAACAATGAAACCGTTCACATTGTTGCAGAGGCCATCAAACCACGCAATAGCAGTCACCCAGTCTTGGTCGCCTTTGTCAGTATTGAGTCTCAGGACCAATCACGTAAGACAGTGCGGGATATCACTGCCGGTCTGGCAGATAAGCTCGCCAAGTTCCTGCCGGCATACATGATCCCAGCTGCCTACATTCCAATCGAACAGCTACCTCTCACAGTGAGTGGAAAGACAGACCGTCTCAAACTTCAAGAGTACGCATCCGCCTTGACCCGTGAGGACTTGGCTCTGTTGGCAGCTGGTGAGCAGGAGAGGCGAGCCCCTCGGACCGAAAAAGAGACCGTGCTGCAGCGGTTATGTGCCAACGTTCTCGATTTGGGTCTGGAGTTTATCGGGCTGAATAACTCATTCTTCCTGTTAGGAGGCGACTCCATTGCCGCTATCAAGTTAGTGGCAATGGCTCGCCTGGAAGGCTGGGAAGTCACAGTGGCCAGCATCTTCTCTCATCCTCAACTGTCTGATCTCGCGCTCACAATGGGGGCACTGCAGTCAGGCGCAGAACGACCTCCTCCGCCATTCTCTCTGTTTCCAGATGGCTCGGCTGATCATGTACGAGGCACCCTGCGTCAATTGGGTATTGATGATGCTGCTGTTGAAGATGTTTATCCCTGCACAGCGCTTCAGGAAGGGCTCATCGCAATGACTGTCAAAAACCCTGATGCCTATGTATACCAGACGGCATTTGCCCTTCCAGTGCATGTGAATTCCGATGTGTTCCGTACTGCATGGGATGCAACCGTGGCCGCCAACGCTATCCTTCGCACCAGGTTGATTCAAACGGAGTCGGGCATGTTCCAAGTGGTTTTTCGTGGCAGTATCGAGTGGGAAACTGCGACTAGCCTGGATGACTATCTGGCAGACAATACCCATAAGCGTATGGGTCTCGGTGTGCCACTACTGCGACTGGCGTTGGTCAGGCAAGCCAATATGCCAATTTCCTTTATTCTCACTATTCATCATACCTTGTACGACGGTTTCTCGCTACCATTGATTTTCCAACAAGTCCAAGAATCATACACAGGCAACGCCCTCCAACTGCATCCATTCAGCCCATTTATTGGATATCTGTCCCAGGTCGACAAAAAGGCAGAGAGAGAATTTTGGGTATCTCAATTTTCGAATCTTAGGGCGCCAACATTCCCTGCTTTGCCCTCAGCAACCTACACGCCGGGTGCCAGAATGTCTATCACGCAATGCATTACAATTCCTCCCAGGGCGGGTCACAGCTTCACACTTCCCACCCTCATCCGATTAGCCTGGGCTGTCGTTATCGCTCATCATACCGACTCGGATGATGTGGTGTTTGGAGAGACTTTGACTGGGCGTAATGCCTCATTCGCAAACGTCGAACGTTTGACCGGGCCGACCATCACCACGATCCCAGTTCGTGTTGAACTTCGGGAAGGTCAGAGTGTTCGTGAGGCACTAGATAGTATACAGAAAGACATGGTGGCGGCGATTCCATACGAGCAAGCAGGAATTCAAAACATCCGCCAGATGAGCATTGATGCGGCAGCGGCCTGCGAATTTCAGAGTCATCTGGGCATCCAGCCGCTGGAAGAGGACTCGGAGGAGTCCAAATTATTCGGGCAGCATCAGTCTTATAATAGTTCGGACCAGTTTTCCAGCTACGCATTTGTTCTTGTCTGTTCACTTTCGTCCAACAACCAAAGGATCTGCGTCGAGTGCAACTTTGACAGTAGCATCGTGGATGAAGACGAGGCCCGAAAGCATGCTCGTCTGTTCGAAACTATATTATGTCAGCTCTGCAGCAATCCTGAAAAAAAGATTAGTGACTTGCAGTTCATCAGCCCGGCTGATATCGCTCAGCTTGTGGAATGGAACTCAGACCTACCATTGGGATGGCATGAGACTGTTCATGATCTGATACTGAACCAATGCATGTCACAACCAGACCGCATAGCCATCTCATCGTGGGATGGAGCCGTCACATATACCGAGTTAGATGTTCTATCCAGAGCACTCGCACTGCATCTGATTAGTACTGGAATGGAGCCAAACACGATTGTTCCCCTTTGTTTCCAGCGGTCTAAATGGTCAGTCGTTTCCATTATGGCAGTTCTTCGGACAGGTGCAGCATGTCTCCTCATTGATCCCACCCATCCGCCGGACCGGATTCAAGACTTTGTGGAGCAGAGCCGGGCGGTTATGGCAGTCGTCGACCCGTCACAGACGGCTTTGATGCAAGGCATGGTTCCCAATATCATCACTGTCTCTTCAGTCCTGATAGACAACCTTAGTATGCGGACAGGATCATTACCCACAGTGTCCTCAGACAGCACTGCGTTCATTGTATTCACATCAGGAAGTACCGGTAAGCCCAAGGGCATCGTCCTAGAACATGTTCATCTGTGCACAAGCATCCGGGACCATGGTCCTGGCATGAGAGTTAACAGTGACTCCCGGTCTCTGCACTTTGCTTCATACGCATTCGATGCTAGCATATACGAGGTCTGCACCACATTGGTGGCCGGTGGCTGTGTTTGCGTCATGTCCGAGCATGATCGTATGAATGATCTCGGAGCATTTATCCGCTCCCACAGGGTGACCTGGGCCACCTTGCCCAACTCGGCAACCAATCTTCTTGATCCCGATGATGTGCCATCCCTGCAGACGCTTGTTCTCGGTGGTGAAGCTGTGACCCAGGACGTCGTGGACAAGTGGGCATCGAGACTGACACTGATCAACGGATATGGACCTGCCGAAGCCACAATCTGTGCCCTTGGTCCTATTCCGGTGCAAGGGTGGAAGCCAGGCACGTTTGGCAATGCTGTTGGCAGTGTTGGCTGGATTACAATGCCATCTGATCCATCGAAGCTCGCCGCTATTGGAGCTGTGGGAGAATTGTTGATTGAAGGACCAATTCTGGCTCGGGGATACCTCAATAACCCGGAGAAGACGGCATCTTCGTTTATTGAAGATCTTCCGTGGATGAAGCACTTCCGCCCTAATGGCAAGGGTCGTGTATACCGGTCGGGTGATTTGGTGCAGTACAACCTAGACGGCACATTTCGATTCATCGGGCGAAAGGATACCCAGGTTAAGCTGCGAGGACAACGTCTTGAGCTCGGCGAAGTCGAGTTTCGAATTCGTCAGTGTTTGCCAGAGGTCCACAACGTAGTGGCCGAAGTCATCGTTCCTCCTGGCTCCAAAGCAAACTCTCTGCTTGTGGCTTTCGTCCATCTCACCACGACCAGAGACGACAGCAACAACATGTTTTTACATCCCACCAAGGAGCTTCGTGCCATCTTTTCCACCGCCCAAACGAAGCTGAGAGGCATGGTTCCAGGGTACATGGTACCTGGGCTCTTCATACCTCTGAGCCACATCCCAAGAACAACATCCGGCAAGATAGATCGGCGACAGCTTCGCGACCGAGCATCATCGCTACCTCGAAACGAACTGGAAGTCTTCATGGCTACGCGAGGTGAAAGGGAACAGCCATGCACTGAATTGGAAGAAAAGTTTCGTGCCATCTTGATCTCTGTCACTGATCTGAGCATCGACGAAATCGGTGTCAATGACAACATCTTTCATCTCGGGGCTGACTCTATCGCAATCATGAAAATGGTAACGGCCGCACGCAAGCATGGTATCTCGATCTCCGTTAAAGATTTCTTCAGCCATCCTACGATATACGACCTGGCAAAGTTTTGTGACACGTCCAGTCCTCACCACGAAACTGTATCCAGTGTCGTCCCAGGCTCCGTCTTTGGCTTCACCGACCAACGCAGCTTTAAAGAAAGCATCGACTGCACTGGCCTTCCATTCACCAATTCGGATATCTACGACGCACTTCCTGCGTCGCAAGGTCAAGAGGATCGGCTCATGCGTGGACCTTACTATTTCATGCTAGACTTTGATCACCCTATTGACTGCGATCGTCTCGAAAAGGCGTGCCGGAAGCTGGTTCAGCGCCATACCATCTTCCGCACTGTCTTCCTTCCCTACCAAGGCAGAATGGCTCAAGTTGTTCTTCATAGACCGAATGTACCCGTTTCAATTGTCAAATCGGACGATTGTTTGGTGCCCTTTACGGAATACCTCTGCCAGAAAGACTCTCGCGAGGCGCAGATGCTTGGAGATCTCATCACCCGAATGATTTTGGTCCAAGAATCTGACCATCAAAGTACACTCATTCTCCGCATCTCGCATGCCCAATATGACGGAATGTCAATGTCCATCATCTGGAGAGACCTGAGCTATCTGTATGAGGGCAGGCAACTGCCGGATCCTATCGAATACGCGACCCACGTCCAGAAGTGGCTGGTGGCTGGGACTTCCCAGGCATATGAATTCTGGCGGCATCTTCTTGACAAATCCAGCATGACCTTTATTGAGGATGAGTTTCTGGCAGAAACGGATGTGTCAGTTAGCTCGGAGATTTACCTAGAATCTGCAATCGCTCTCCCCGATCCTCCTCACGGTATCACCATGGCGACTCTCATCAAGGCAGCATGGTCTTTGGTATTGACCGAACTGACCGGCGATCGGGACGTTGTCTTTGGTCAGACCAACAGTGGAAGATCATCAAGCACTATCGAGGCAGAAAACCTCGTCGGATTGTGCATCAACGCCATACCCGTTCGAGTCAAGTATAACCTTCACTGGACCGTCCTTGACCTGCTGCATCATGTTCAAAACCAGCATAGCGATTCACTCCCGTTCGAGTCAGTGGAACTCCGTGACATTGTCGCACAAAGCACTTCCTGGCCTCAAGGCACTCGATTTGGCAGTATCGTGACTCACCAAAACATCAATGTTGATAAGCCATTCTCGGTTGGCGGCGCTCAGCCTTCGATGAGAATGTTTCACCAAGACAAACCTCCTCCCCATGTTTCAATCTCGACTTTTCCCCGTGGACAAGACCTGTTGATTGGATTGAGCGCTTCAAACCAAACCTTGAGTGAGACACGCGCTCAACAAATTGCTCAACGTCTTGGAGAAAGGATTATCAGTATGGCATCATATCCTCAGAAATATGTCTCTGGGTATGTTTAGTTGCGTATCTATTACCGTAGTAAATATAGTCATTTCTATTCATAATGTTCAATCTTGAGCAATGTCAATAAGCAACAAAATGTCATTGTGGCTTCTGAAACTCGACGTGCCTTAGTCGATGCCATAGAATCGTTATTACGACGATGTTCTCGGTAGATGACCAGCCACTCCCCGCTATTGCATACGAACCTCTCTTTTTGCCAATTCTATGTTTGTTTCAGAACTCAAGATATGTACATCGTGATAACAAGTGACAGTGGTAATGGATTGTTATCGTATATATATCGCTTTCCCACTGATTCTCACCACATACGACCATACCTACCAGAAAATACGGGATCCCGTCCGCTCTCCCATAGTCAAGCTGGTAAGGGGCGGATTAGTAGTTGGGTCGGTGACGACCAG
>LXHY01000335.1:0-27582 GCA_002093855.1 Fusarium praegraminearum | reverse complement strand
GGGGACGGGGACGGAGATGATTGATGATGACGACAATGATGATGATTTGGGAAACACGCAGTTCCCATCTCTGGGTTATTAGTTATGGGCTTTGCTTTTTCCGGTTACAGCATTCACAAACGGGAGGGATTCTCTGTCAGAGATGAGGAGTCTGTGGTGGCTTTTGAAAGGCCGATGTTTTTTTCACATTGCGATATCCATGGGATTCTTGTTGTTTTTGCTTTTTTTGCTTCCTCTTCTCCATTTTCAAGGTCATTTGCCTCGCCTGGCCTCAATTGGTTAGTCTTGGTTCATCATGTTCTCGTTGCATTTTTCATTTCATGTGTGACAACTATTAGAGATATCGTAACATATCATATTTTCTGCATTGGGCTGTCTTTTTTTTGTATTTCTCATTTTATTTTACACTTGTCGTCACACTCATGACAGAGTGTTTCAATATCATTCGTCTTGCGCGTTTTATCGCTTTTCCTATTCTGGGACTTTGGGGTTATACAAAGGGTCAGCATCCACCAACACAGCATCCAAGTTAGAAAGAAACCCGGCGTAAAATACAAGGAGAATACATTCGATTCAGGATTTTTTATCTGAGGGGGCATTTTACTCATTGGTCAGGGATTTAATTACGCCGAGAGACTATAATATTGGAAAGGAGGCAAGCAGGCTCTTGTCGGAGAATTTTCAAAGCAGTGATGATATGTGACGACGGTGTTGGTTACGAGACAACAAGAGATATGGATACTCTCAAGTGCATACATACAGTAAGGGGGTCTGATGACTTAGTTGTACATGACACCGCACATTAGCCTTGGGCCATATTGTCGTCCACTTGCAGGTTACACATGCATCATATCATCATGACAGGACAAAAAAAGATGTGGGTTGGGTTTGTCTGAGGTAAGGGAAGTGAAGGCTAAGGAAGGGATGGATGGGTAGGTACGTAGATTCTACATCCGTGATCATGCTAATGTTATCTCGGAGGGACCCCCAGCGTCGGTAGTTGGATATATCCTAGCTCTCTCCTGTTCCAGTGCCTTCGGTTATTAATTAGATGCGACACAAGACACGGGACAATAAAGGAGGCTGAGAAAAGAGCCCTTGTTGTTTTTCTCTCATTCTCTCTTCATTATCCATCATCAACATGCATGTACTCTGTACGTATTGCACTCTGGATGTTTTCATCACACTGTATCCGTACTTCTCCGTTCTCCATAAGGCCTCTCTCTTAGCTCTTCTTCAGATGGGGCTGTGGGCTTGAGCTTTTGGGAACAGAGCTGAGACAGGGATATCGCAGATCTCGCTTGGACCATCTTCAGGTCCAGCAGCACGTACCAGGTACAGTCAAAGCTACGTACTCGCTAATATTAGTCTGTAATTAATTAGCCTTTTGCTTTTGCACCGAGCAGGTTCGTGCGAGAATCCAACGGACAAGACGTTCCAAGCGAGCAGATGACGAGTAAAGAGAAAGGAGGAAATAAGAAAACAAATTCTGCACAAGACTGTTTAAAGCCAACAAGAAGTTACAGGTTCCGTTGCATGAGTTTCCGATCTATACGCTATGCTTAATTAATGACAATCGTTAATGTGCGTTTGCCTCATCTTGCCTTATCTGATCTGTCATCTCAACACGACCAACACTGCCCCTTGCATCTTTTTCTCTACAAGTTTCCGATTTGAAGCGGCGATTTATAACTACGAGATCGACTATACCGTTCTTGTTACGTATAAGTAAGATGTTTGCTCTTTTGCCAAGAGATAAATCCCCATATCGGTCTGGGCGGGAATTGCATGTTACTTCGTATCATTATTGAAACACTAGACAAGCAGGTACTTATAAACTGAGACAGGATATGCAAATCAACTTGTGGAAAAAATGACATGTTAATAAGGGTACACGCAGTTCATCTTTTACTGATGGCTTTTACTTCGGAGACGGGGAATATCTCCCCTGTCGCTGTGAGTTCTCAGATTTGCTTCCAGAAAAAAGAACTGCACATTCCCGTGTATTCTGTAGCGGAAGCTGAACTGAAACAAAGTAACCAGTCAGCAACGGGCCATTTCTAGTACTTGCATGAATGACTTGAGCATGACGCAAATCACAGTGTCAAGTTTCATCTAGAAGGAAATGGCATGTTTGTTGATGGTTCAGAAAAAGAAAGCATAGAGCATGTCTGCTCATGATGGCGACACCTTGACGCAACTTGACAGAAGAATCGCCATAGCCTCACTTGACAGTTTTCAACCTCTCACAAAAGTTAGTGGGGTTCGTTTAGATTCAGCCTCATTTGAGATGTCGGTCACCGTCAAACAATCCCTTCTCTACCTGATACCGTACCGTATGTACGCACGCCACCGGAAGCTCTACCCCCATGTCGACGATCTACTTTGGTGCGCATTTCAGGAGACGTCGTATCCCAACCAGTCGGTCAAGAACGATGCGGTGGGCAAAATCTGCAATCACCCAAAACATGGTCCGATGAGATGAGATCTTGCTCCTTTTCAGTTTCTCGCAGTAGCTCCATCGGGCTTTGTCGGTGTTCCCACATCCTTCGTTTTGGGGGGGAAGAGGGTAAACTACACTAAACGTTGCTTTTTCCCTTCTTCGTTCTGGATTGACGATGCCAAGTGATGGGGGTTGGTCATGTTTGCTTTTTAGGGCGTTCGTTGGTCATGCTGTGAATGAAAACGACTATTCGTCTTGCAAACATTCGTCGATATACGACAAGTAGGTATCCGATGATCGGACCCTCCCTCTCGCATTTTCAGATTCCTGACACGATTTGATCTTGATTGTCTAAGATCGATGAAGGAATCGTAGGTGCATTCCATGCGTACGGTACGAGATACCGTGTCAGGTACTTGGAAGGACAGAAAAGATACTTGTAGGTTATCAGTGGGAAGACTTAGGGTAGGCTGTTCACTCAATATAATAGACGAAGGTCTTTGCAGGGGACAAGTCTAGCGTGCACCTGTTGAGAGAACATACTCAACTTGACTGTTGAGTATTGCACATCAAGACCTCACATACAGGAGATGAAGTTGAATTGAGAAAACTAATGAAATAGTAACAGTGAATTTTGTTGTCTGTCGTTGGGTTTAACAATAAGATAGTTAGATTCAGAGTTAGTGTCTAGCCATAGTTGTTACAACATAGACGCTAATACGATAAGCCTTACCATCAATTAGCCTGTCCCCTGTGGCTTAGTTGGCTAAAGCGTCCGACTGTTATTCATTGACTATCGGGAGATCGGAAGTTCGAGCCTTCCCGGGGGAGTTATTCTTTTGCTTTCTGTGATAATTTTTGCATGTATTCATCGCTCGTGTACACAATGCTCATATTCTTCCCTTTGACAGAAATTGAGCACATCATTGTTGTTAGGTGCGTTGCTGTGTGATGCTCGCTCATACGGATACCCTGTAGACTTGACAAATATCTCAGGCTCAAGTGGGCTGACTCTTTAGACTCAACGCTATATGTCTTCTGCTATAGTCAGCCTTTTGAGAAACTTTAGGGCTGTTGTGCTCTCGTGCTAGAAATGCTCGTCATGGGACTGATCCGTTTAACAAGAGATGTCCCACATAATGATCTTGCGACGACCTCAAGCTTCTCGCCGTCTGGTTGCAAACTTAAGACCGCACTGCAACAATACCTTTAACAAGTTCAAAGAAGCCCCGTTGGCTCAGTGGTAAAGCGTATCACTAGTAATGATAAGATCACTGGTTCGATTCCAGTACGGGGCATGTAACTTGTTCTTTTGTCTCTTTTTGCTGTTATACCCGACTTATAAGTCGTCTCGTATAGCCCATTTGCTGCAGTTCTCTGTCTATTCCCAGCTGTTCCGGCAAAGACGTCCCTGCAAAGCATCCAGGATGGAACACGATGTGCTGCCGCGCATTCCCAGATATAGAACTCGCAGCTGATTGATCACATACTCTATCTCCGTTATGCATGTCTATTCTAGCACGTGCATCGTCTCAGCCAAACATATGATCCGGAGTCTCCGTTGCTTGGACCGTCTCTCTGCCGACGGCTTTCCAGATTGGCTTACAGCGCTCCTGGGCTATAAGCAGTTGATACCATCACAGACATTCCGGAAGCTTAATCAATCAGCAAAAAGGCTACCGTCGGTACTATTTCTCTGTATCTCACTCAATCTCCCTCACCGGTCGCTGAAACCCTAAAAACGATCTACCTGATGGTGCAACCTATAGTTTCTTCAGCTTCGGATGGCTCCTTTCGTATCGCACCCATGCCGTCGGTCTTTTGGCTACCCCAACATCACAATTTCCGCAGAGTGGCTTATTTCTCGTAGAGTTCAGGCCCTGGGACCCCTTTATTTCCAAAAGTCCTACACGTGAACAGATATTGGGCATTGACTAGGTTAGGCTGAGGCTCAACACGAGGGAAAAACCCATGGTCTAGGGTTGATGCCCAAAGGGATCGGCAAACCTCGCTTGCGGGAGGGGGACAATTGGGATCAGAACAAAAGGAAATTCAAGCTCGGGTTTCCAGATTTGCTCTGGCCGCGCCGGAGAACAACGGAAAACTCACTTTCGTTGGTCACTAGTCGGTTTCATTGCGCCGGTATTTGCTTTTTCGCTGAGGCGATCTCGAGGTCTAGAACAATCCTGCAAAATGAGACGATGTTGACGTCGGGCAGCATCTTGGGATTATTGTTAAGGCGGGTAACAATTTGAAAGTTTTACCGGTAGTCGCGCGTGTAAAGGTCCAATGCCCTGGCCATCAAGGGGGACATGAGTCTTGCCTGGCGGCATGAGGGAGTCCTCAGGCTTAAGGTATTGACGATATGCGAGAGCCTCTCATCTCAATATTGGCAACGTGCGAGAACTTGACCAGAGGGAGAGGACGTTTCGAAATCGTAAACACAGCCACTAGACTAGTTTCCCATGCTGTCAGGTTGCTCATATGATAAGACTCTGTGCGATACAAGTCACCGGATCTCATATATGAATAGATATAACATGAACAGCTAAATGTTCCGTTGTATTTAAACGCTTCAATGCTTTCTATACTACTGAGCACCATTTTGGGCATTAATCATAAAAAGAGACACATCGTCTAGTAAACCTCAAGGACGTATCGTCCCTCCTCCTTAAGCTTCTCAATCTCCTTGCGGGGATCAATTTTCTTGCCAGCAGCCTTGGCCTCGTGGGCAATAGCCTCTTCGAGAACCTTGGTCACGTCAGGCACAGGCCAGGTAGGACCGCACAGGTAGAAGCTGCCTTCATCCTGAACGTAGGCCTTGGCAATCTCCTTGAGGGTCTGGCGCATACGGTCCTGGATATAGATCTTCTGAGGCTGGTCACGAGAGAAGGCAGAACCGATAAGAGTAACAACACCAGCAGCTAGGTAGGCCTCCCATTCCTCACCGTAGAGGTACTCCTCACGCTGGTGACGAGAACCAAGGTACAGAAGGATGGAGCCAATCTCCTTGCCTTGAGCCTTCTGCATGGCACGGTACTGAACAAATGCACGGAAGGGAGCGAGACCCGTTCCGAGACCAGCCATGATAAGAGGAGCAGTGTCCTTAGTAGGCAGCTTCATGACAGAGGGTTTGACAGAAGCAGTAACCTTGGCTCCGACCGGCAGACGGCTGAGGTATCGGGTAGCGTGTCCGTACCGGGTACGGCCACGAGGGTCAACCCAGTCGACAACGACAATCATCAGAGACACTGAGTTGGGGGTGACAGCCTGGGCAGAGGCGATAGAGTACTCTCGACGCTTCGCGGGGCTGACGATCTTGATAAGCTCCTGGAAGCCGGGGCGAGCAGACTTGAACTCCTCAAGAATGTCGACGTAGGTAGCCGTGTCAACCTCAGTGCGACGCTTCAGATCCTCGGCACCAGTAGGGCTGGCAAGAGCCTCGAGCTTCTGCTTCTCAGTCTCATCAGTGGCAAACTCAGCAAGAGCCTCGTAGAAGCGCTTGGGAGGCTTGCCAAGGATGTCGACGTTCTGAACGAGAGCCTGGAAGACGGTACGGGTCTCGAGAAGGGCAGGATCATCACGGGCAGGAACCTGAACCAGTTCGGCAGGGTTGAGGCCGTAGAACTTGATGAACTGGCTGACTTCCTCTTCATCGTTCTCAGCGTGAATGCCCAGAGCCTCACCGATCTTGTAGGTAAGGCCAGAGTTACCGAGATCGAACTCAATGTGGAAGATGTTGCGGTCGTAGTCTTGAGGAGTGAGACGGCGGTTCTCCCTGACGGTGATGGTGGAGGTCTTGACAGCCAACTCGGGTCGCAGAGCGTTCTTAGTACCATAAGCCTCCTTGAAAGCAAGTGACTTGGCAGCGGCCTGCCAGTCACGGAGTCCAAATGTCTCCTCAGCCTCCTTCTTGTCGTGGACAACAAAGCTGTTGGACTGGATGGTGGCGGGAAGGTTGGGGTCAGCAAAGTCAGCATCGACCTCAGCCCAGGCGGCAGGAACCTCGAACTGGCGGAGGCAAAGGCCGACAGCATCGATGACCTCCTCCAGAGTAGGAGGGTGACCCTCAGCGAGGATATGCTTGGCAATCTTCTCAGGGGTGTAGTCAGGGAGAGCAACCTTCAGGAAAGCCAGCTCAACAAGGAGCTTGGAGAAGAGAGGATCCTTCTCGAAAGCAGGAGAGTAGGCAGAGTCGAGGACATATAGCTGAGCTGACTTCTCTTGGAGACCCTTTCGGAAAGCAACAGGGAGGCGCTTCTCAACCTCATCATCCTTGAAGTTGGACAGCTTGACAATGACCTTGCCGCCATCAGCCAGGCCCTTGAGAACGTCGATCTCCTTAAGGATGTTCTCGTCGCCAACAACGATGGTGTCGGCATTGTCAATGTCATAGGGGGCCTCGAGGGCCTTCTTGGAGGATCGCAGATCACTGCGGACAACACCACCCTGAGTGAGGTTGTCGAAGATCTCGTTGACAAAGACGTTAGAGGTAGACTCCTGAGAGAGGAGGTTGCCGATAACACTGGGGGAGTTAAGAGCGGGCGAGCTGTCGAGGTCCCAGAAGGTGAATTGCTGAGCCTGGACGAGAGAGGGCAGCTTCTTGGCCTCACCATCGTTGTTAAAGATCTTGTGCAGTGTGCCAACCAGACCCTGAGGAGTGAAAGACTGAGCAGGTGTGTACTTGATGTCAAGGACCTCAGGCTCGTTGTCAAACTTGCCGGAGAAAGCAACAGCGGTCAGAACATCACTGTAGAGAGCAGACTGGGTAGCCTCGTCTTCGACAGCAAGCTCATCCTTGACCTGGCCGAGGACGGCGATGGTACGGGCAGAGGCAGGGATAGCGTTGAGGAAGGCCTCCTCAATGAAAGGTCGGTAGAGTCGGACATTAATCACGCCAACCTTGGCTCCATCAGCTGAGAGCTTAGCCAGGACCTCCTTGGAGACCTGGGATTCGACGCTGCCGAAGGCAACGAGAACGACATCAGGAGACTCGTGGCCGTGGTACTCGAAAGGCTGATAGACGGTACCGAGTTCGTCGTTGAAAAGCTTGAGAAGCTCGACAGCCTTTCCGGCAGTGTCAAGGCGGGTGTTGAGCTTGCCAGCCTCAGCGGAGAGCTTGTTGTACAAGTCGGCAATGCCGTTCTCGCTCAAAGCATCAACGACGCGAAGAGTCTCGCGGGCAACGCGGACACCATCGTAGATGTGAAGGGTGGGCAGGAGAGTAGCCAGGAGAGTAGCAAATACGGACATGTGCTGAGCCTCATAGGTAGAGGTGCTAGCAACAAGACCAAGGCCAAGGTCCTCGGCAAGGCGAAGAGCAACATCATAGTTGGAGATCAGGCCCTTGCTGTCAGAGTAGTCAAGAGCGGCGACGTGAGCAACAAAGGGGCTGGAGACGCCGTAGAGGAGAGATAGCTGGTCGAGGGTGCCGCGAAGTTGCTGAAGGCTGCCCGAGGGCGCAACCAGGGACTGGGGGATGTGACGCTTGGTGACATCGAAGTCGGGAGAGAAGATGTAACCCAGGGCGAGCGCGCCTGCACCAACTCGGGTTTGGAGGGGCAGAACCTCAGTGGAGTATCCGTGAATGTTCTTCTCGTTCTGGGATGCCCATTGCTTGAGTGCGATATCGAGGTCGAAGGTCTCGGGAGAGTAAGAGAAGATCTTGTCAGACAACTTGTATGCGATTTGCTGGACGAGAAGTTGGGCAGTCACATATGTCGGGCCGGAGATGGATGAAAGAGAAACCTGCTGGCCAAAGGGAAGGCTGGACGACAACTTGTTGAAGTCGGCAGAGTTGGTCTTGGCCACGGGGGCCGACTCTTGGTGAGGCATCTTGAGGGTAAGAGTCCTGTGAGTTGAGATGCTTTCAGCTCAGAGTGAAGGGAGAGACTGGAGACTGGAGACTGGAGACTAAGGAGGGAAGAGAAAGAGAGGCGGAGCGAAAGAAGAAGTATAACCCTCCAAGAGGCGACCCAACGGGACAACGGTAACGATAGCGAACTCCATTGCGCCAATTTGCTCTATTGCTGCCGTTTCACTTGACGGATTGAGAATTGTTGATGCTTTGACAGAATCACGCAATTGAACTAGACCGACTTCGGAAAGGACTTCGATGTCGCAAGATGGGAAAGTTGCATGACAAAAAAGGGCAGGGGCAATTGACACCATGGTTCCTGCCTTTGTATGGCCATTATTTTGGTAACTTCCCCACATCAAAGTCTAGTTCCTCCCCTCCATGGAGACCCCGAAATCCCGACGCTCCTGCCGTTGACTTTTTTTTCTCCCTCTAGGGTCCCCCGATGGTCCGACCGGCACTCGGCGGTGTCGCCATCGCTATTTTTGCCGCCCTTGACTTATTCAGCATCGGAGACAAAACCGTAAATTAAAGATTATGAGAGGCCAATCATGTTGTTCTGTTTAGCATTATATGGCTATAGAGTATCAGATACTATTTCCGGGCAGTCTTAAATGGTCCAGGAGCAACTGGCCGATATTAATAGCCCCATGTTTTAGTGTCTATGCCTTGCTTTGAGTTATGGCCATCACACATGTTATCTACAGGGTTTCGAGATGTATAGAACAGTCTGGATATACAAGCTTAGGGAACTGCCGAGCGGATATGTAAAATGTGTCAGTGCCCAATGTGGAACATAAAACACATCACAGAAGCTCAATACCGTTCAGGCTATGGAAAGCAAAGTCAACCGAACCACAACGGTTCTTGATCCTGTTACCTGATGTTTTAGAATGTGAATAGATTTACAATACCCAATAAACCACAAACTTCGTGTATAAGACAAATCGTGGGAATAGCCTATATCTCGGCACCTCTACTAATGCAAGTTAACTATTGAACTCACGTTTGAACCTGCGCGAGCATTACAAATTTCAACGCCGCAAGATTCACAAATGTCAAGCAACCTGCTAACAGTAAATACAAGAGCAAGACAGCTGCGTGCAGCCAGGAGCTTTCGTTGAGACCTGAATTTCAAAGCAAAGGTTGTCCACGTTGAGCATATGACGACTCTCTACGAAAGAGTCAGAATACCGCGGTCAGTTGCCCCATTCCAACACGTAAGGTGACACAAGGCTAATAGACGTGCCAAGACTATGCCTTGAGATGCCAAAAGTGTAATAAAGGTTGCTTGTTGATAGCATTCGACATCAGTTGCATCGTCGAGAGGCTCGATTACTGATCACGTTGAACTATAACGCCGCTGCAGTGACAACAAATAAATAGCAAACACGAGAGTGATGTAAGTCGGACCCTACGTATAGCTGAATTCATATAAAGGCCTTGGCACTATTTGCCTGCCGCGTATATAATGTTTGTCATGTACGTAGCTTGGCATCCTCCTATGACTCAGTTGGTTGGAAGGAGTGCATACTCTATTGGCCTTGAAACATGATTCAGTCGTCCTTAGATGAAGCTTATATTATCAGGCATGTCATGTATGACTATGTCATGCCCTAGATCAAACTAAGTAGCGAACTTTGTTATTTCCGCAAACATGCATATCCATTGTCTCACGCCCGCAATAAATGATACGCAATCATTGCACAAAGTAAGCACTATGTTCTTGATATCTAGTTCTAAAACTTGCCAAGGCATACATACATATATTGAGTGTCATCATATCTGTAATGTACTGCTGAGGCAAGCCCGGAAAAGTGTTATGGTGACCGTGTTCTGATAGCAAGATACACGCTCGACTATCTGGAGAAGTCATCGTGAAACTCGCTATTTTGTTTCATGAGTGATTGGGAATCTGTGACGAGAGTATGTAACGAAGAAGCAATGAACCACGAACCGGATGTTGGTGCTCCGCGTACAGTCATTCTCATTGCGCAAGCGGCAAACTACGATGGAAAGTTGCAAATTCCAACTCCAACACTCTAACCATATACAGTTAAATGAAATCCTGGCCATATGGAAGTTACCGATAATTGGAATACCAGCTTGGCGGTACAGTAGTTAGTAGGCGCCTGTCAGTTACGCCCCGTGAAATATCGGCATTGTCAGTAACTGTGTTGGAAAGGGCAATCCTGCATCGTTCAGTGAACAAACCGGATAATTACTAAAAAAGGCTGCGTAGGCGAACTACGGAAGAAGGAATGCGGCTCAAATCTATCAGGACCAGACTATGAGAAGGCGAAGTTTAACTTGCACTTATACCACTTCCGGGTCACACACTCTAACCTCATTGGCCACGCAACTCCTTGAGCTTGCCCTCAAACAGTTGACAACTTAAATACCACGCGATTCAACTCGGCCAAGGATCCGGTCCCTGGAAAACTGGAGCGCCACTGGACGATTCATCAATAAGATTGGCATCGTCTCCCCAATTCCGTACATGCAGGAATGTGCTTGCTAACCCTAACTGAGCTTAACAAGCCAGCCATGCATAGTCTTTTGTTCTCTAGTTCCTTGATGGAGCTATGACCCACGGAGTTATCCAGGTTCTAACCTTTCAAACACATTGTTCCTGCGTCATTTGGTACGGGCCGCGTGGCGGAGTACTCGGTATTCGGTTACGACGAGGCGCTTGCTAAAATTTGGAACGGCTGGCAATATCGAAGCATCTGGGTCTCGTCTGGCTCGCCGATGGAGGCTGTTTGGCTACTTACATGCCTAAGAAAAAGCTTCTAGTGATATTCCTAGTTCGTACTTAATCCTGGAGAACGAACGTCGGAACTGAAACATCTCTCTTCTCCAAACCAACACTCTCATTTATATTCAGCATTTTCTAGTACCAACTCTTGTCCTTCCTTAGAACATCTATCTTAACAATGGTTCAACTCAAGACCTTCGCAGTTATTGCGACCACGCTCTTTGGCTGCGTCCTGACAGCTCCCACCGTGCCAGAGGGCGTTGACAGTGTCATTCCCGACAGCTATATCATCACACTCAAGTCTGAGATTAAGCCACCCACGATTAAGGCTCACATGAAATGGGTTGGTGATGTTCACAAACGGAGTCTCGAGAAACGTGGTCTTGAGAAGCGTGAAGCCGACAACGGTGTTGAGAAGACGTTTGAGACCGAAGGCGGCTTCCGAGGCTACGCTGGCACGTTCGATCCCGAAACAATAAAGGAGATCAAGAAGAGCTCAGCAGTAAGACCCATTGATCATAAGAGTGAGAACGTATCACTGACAATATGGACAGGTGGCTCACGTTGAGCCTGATCGTCGAGTTCAATTGACATGGAACCCTAGCAAGCGACAAGAACAGCCCGCGCAACCCTCAACAGAAGCAGGTGAAGATGAACAGACCACAGATGAAGAAGAAGATGACGGTGACCAGTCACTGGAGAAAAGGGGCGAGGTTAACCAGACACCCAGCACCTGGGGACTCGGAGCTATTTCGCACCGCAAGAAGGGTTACAACAACTACTACTACCACAAATCCAGCGGCTCAGACTCTTATGCCTATCTCGTTGATAGTGGTGTTCGTACCACCCACAAGGAGTTCCAGGGCCGTGCCAAGAACGGCTGGACAGCTTTCAGAAGAGATTTCACTGACCGTCTCGGCCACGGCACTCACGTCGCTGGAACCCTCGCTGGTAAGACCTACGGCGTCGCTAAGAAGGCCAAAGTTATCTCTGTCAAGGTCTTCCAGGGCGACTCGGCCGACCTTTCAGTCATCATGACCGGTATTGAGTGGGCTGTCAACGACATCATCAAGAAGAAGCGACAAGAGTTTTCCGTCATCAACCTGTCTCTCGGTGTCAACGGTGTTTCTGGTGCTCTCAACGATATTATCAAGAACGCCGCCAAGGCTGGTGTTATCATCGTCGTTGCTGCTGGCAACCAAGGCAAATCTGCCAGCCTGACATCTCCTTCCTCCGCCCCTCAGGCCATCACCGTCGGAGCCATTGACAACAACTGGAAGATTCCCAGCTGGTCCAACTACGGCTCATCAGTTGATGTTTTGGCCCCTGGTGTCGACATCGTTTCTGCCTCGTGGCTGAGCGACAACGGCACCTATGTCGAGGATGGTACATCCATGGCCTGCCCTCACGTCGCTGGTCTTGTGCTTTATGCCCAGTCAGTTTACGGAATCGTTGGGGTCAAATCGACGACAGACTTCATCAAGAAGTACGCCACCAACAACAAGATTGTTGGTTCGCGCCGTGGCTCACCCAACCGAATTGCCAACAACAACAACTTCGCTCAAACCAAGTGATCTTCTCGAAATCTTACCAACAAGCCAGGCTCCGCTCAAACAAAAATTAGACTGTAGACATTGATATATGATATAGCATGGCGTTTGGCACTGGTAGCACACATATACCTCGATAGCGATTTGTATTTTACCATAGACATTGCTTCATTCAATCTTTACCTATCATTGCGCAAAAGTGTAATTGGACTATATTTTCAGTGACCCTCTGATGGAATAAATGTACACAACCGACATCAAATGGACTTAACATCTCTGCAGAATATACACAGTATCGGATTTAGTATTTGTTAAATCCGGTACCCGTCATGGAGATAGATTACATTCCTCGATCTTGCGGGCATTGGAGCCCGCTTATTGCAACGCTAATAGTGTGTATATACTCGAACAAACACTTCGGGTTCTAAGTCCGCCCATGGCGGAGTTTGTCCCACAGCTATTAGTATCAAGCCTGGACCTGTCACCCAGAAGCCATCTTCATTCTCCCTTCAATCCATCATCGATTGAGCAATCGTTTCGACTTGACTTAAAGAACCATGCATCTCATCCTCACTGGTGCTACAGGCCTCGTTGGCTCCAGCGTTCTAGATGCCATGCTGAAATCGAAAGAGGTCACCAAGATCTCCATCTTGAGCAGAAGACCCGTGCCTTTGGCGGAGAATGATTCGAGAGTCAATACGATAATCCACAAAGACTTTACAAAGTACGAGCCTAAAGTTCTTGAACAGTTGCAAGGCGCCAACGGGGTAGTCTGGGCATTGGGTATCAGCCAACTCAAGGTGACAAAAGAGTTCGTCTATACCATTTTAGTTTAGTTGAAGGGTATAACGTTTGGCTGACAGTTCACAACAGAGAATATGTCACCATCACTAGAGACTTCCCGGTTGCTGCTGCTGAAGCTCTCTCAACCCTACCACCCACAAATGAGCCCTTCCGCTTCATCTACGTTTCTGGTTACGGTGCAACCACAACACCAGGAACATTCACCTCACTCTTCGGGCGTGTGAAGGGAGAAGCCGAGAGAAAACTGTCTGAGCTGCGCACATCGAAGTTTCATGTCGAGACTGTACGTCCTTGTCATGTAGACGCTGCCAATCACGACGCGATCAAACCGCACATTCCCAGTCCCGGTATGGTGTACAATGCGCTCGATCTAGTCTTTGGACCGATCACACGGACGTTGCTTCGGTCTATGCACAGCCCAACTGAACGACTTGGGCCTTTTTTGACAGAGATGGCGATGGGAAAGTACGATAAGCAATTGGATACAGGCGGTAATGGTATCTCGAACTTGAACGGATTAAGAATATTGGAGAATGTGGCATTCCAAAGGTTATATCGTCCTTGAACAGAGTAGCCTGGGCTCATTTAGGCGTTTGTTATATCGATAAATAAGTTCTTGACAGAGTCGACTCTATATTGAATTTCATTTAATACTAAATTACCTATTCTACCAGCACTTTTAACCATTCAATATCACGTGCTGGTGCATTGTGCCTTTGTCAATCGCACTGCGTGGAAGGCCTCTGGCCTCTGAGGGTCTAGAAGTGGCTGGAGTAAATTGATAAGAGTGGTTACCAACGCACCTACCTGTTTTAGATTAGACTGCATTACAGTAGGTGTTATCAATCCTTTAACAGGCAAGTAACTTCCTGCGCAGGCACTCTCGTGTACTCTATAAGTAGGCAGGAAGGACCCTCGCGCCAAGAAATGCTTCATCCAACTTTTTTGTCCTTGTGCATTCGCCATTTTCATTCATGCCTGTTCCTTCAGCACCGCGATGCTGCCTCAACATTGCAGCGCATACGAGTGCGTCATGAATATTTCAAAGCGTTTATCTTCTGTTTCTTAAGAGGTCTCTATTGATTTCACATTCAATTATGTCTGCCAAGAACCTTCTCCACACAACGGCCTGGATCTGGTCGTTCTCCAAGACCGATCACAAGGCCAAGCTTTCTACCCAGCAGTGTATTCCCTGTCAGACGTTCTTGGCTTGAACGAGTCATCGCATTCACCTGCTTCTGACAAGATATCAATTGCATAAGTCACAATCGTCTCAAACCCGATATATGGAAATTTATTGTTTGTCTTGAAGATGATAATCAATTCAGCTCTTCAACTATTTATGATATGGTATTCCAAAAGCAGCAACGCCGGCTATAAATCGTTCATCCTTCATTCACCAAGCCTATTTGGTCTATATCTAGACTCGGTTGGTTGCATCCTTCTCGTGCGCATCAGTCTCCCGGGCGGTCTCCTCGATAACCTCTTCAGGATCCTCCATTCCGGTCTGCTTATAAATAATCATGACAGCGAACAGATCGCCAGAGACGTTGATCGCAGTGCGGAAGCGGTCGAGGAGCCAGTCGATGGCTACGATTACAGCGTACATTCCAGTGATCTCAACGTTGACCGAGCGGGCAATCATGATCAAGAGGACAAGCGAGGCTGAGGGGATGGGGGAGACACCAATCGACGCCAAGGTCGACAGAAGTGCAACAATGACATATGAGGTAGGGCCCAGGGTGATGCCTTGGGTGGAAGCCAGGAAAACAACCGCAGCAGGGAGGTAGATGGCGGTACCGTCCATGTTAATCAGACAACCAAGGGGACAAGTAAACTTGTAGATGACGGCGGGGACACCACGCTCCTTGGCGCAACGAAGGGTGACCGAAAGAGTGGCAGCAGAGGAAGCAGATCCCCAAGCCGTGATCCAAGCTGGGGAGATCTTGATCCAGTAGGAATATGCATTCATTCGAGTGAAGAAGAAGAAGATGATGGGGACAACGACCAAGATGTGGAGGAGCATGGTGGACAAGGTGGCGCCAATGAGGATACCCAAGTTTGAGCCGATCTCGCCAATGTCGAGCCTCATCAAGTTGGGCAGAATGAGGAAGAAGACACCAATAGGAGCTGCTGCGATGAGGAAGTTGATGACTTTGAGGATCATGCGCTCAATCTCTTCGGCGACTCGGATGATGGGTGAATGAGGGGACTCAATGAGATATCCAACAATGATGGCAACGATGATGACAGCAAGGAGTTCGTCGTTCGCCAAGGCAGCTACGATGTTTGCGGGAATAAAGGAGTTAAACATGTCTCGAACGACTATAGCGATGGGACGCTCCTTGGTATCGGGAAGCGAGTCGTCATCTGGCAAATCCGTTCTGGCGACCTCGGTGTATTGTTTGGACCAGACGAGACCCTGCATAATGCAAGAGACTGTGATGGAAAGGAGGGTGGTGAGGACATAGTATCCTACAGTCCATTTTGCGAGCAGTGAGCCTCCATTGGACATTTGGCGAAGTCTGGTTACAGCAAGTAACATGGAACAGACAATCAGTGGAAGGACTGGCTAATTGTCAGTCATGGCTTCTTCAGCAACACAGGTTATTTGTGCGAACTTACCGACTGCCTTGAGGGCTCTCAACCAGAGGTTACCAATAATAGCGAGGAGTGTGATGGCAGTCTCGGGAACCTCATCAACCTGTGTAGCGACAACTATGCCGATGGCGATGGCAAGAACAGCTGCGCTGATGATCTGAAGGGCATGGCCAGGCTGCTTGAAGCCATGCCACCAAGGCTTCTTGATGACCTCCTGCTCTGTGATAGAGCCGCGAGGAAGGTCACTGCTCGAGTTGGTGGGCACCTGAACCGGGTGCTCCTCAGGCATCCCCTTGGATTCCTTGGTAGCCATTTCAACAGAAGCAAGCTTGGCTTGACTTTGTTTAAATACGAACGGCAAGAAGTTTGCTGAAGACCTGGTCGATGAGTGAAAGAGGAGGCAAGAACGGATAATGGGAACCTGAGCGAAATTCCAACGAGAGGGCTTCCCATCATTTATAACTCATGGCGCTCCTCATCGCCAAGCCAGGCTGAACACACGGGAGGGAAGCGCTTGAGCCTTGGCCTGGCTGAGAAGAGAAGGTGAGCGTTACGAAATTCTTTCTTCAGTGCCAAGAGGACAAGCATCAACTCCTTGGTATTGATAACCTGGGGTGCCTGGGTAGACCGATGCAGAATCGCTCGTTGGCTGACAATGTGGAGAAGACCCAAGAACATCCGTTGATTGAGGATTGGGATTTGCCCGAGGAGGCGACGATGCCAGCAGGGAGTGCAGGCAGGCGAGTCGTTGGAGGAGAAGAGCCAAGAAAGCCAAGAAAGCCAAGACCTTGAGGCAGTCTCAAAGCCGATAACATGTTGTACAGTCACCCAAAGCCAAGGCGCCACCCACGACAGAGTACCATACATTACAGGGAACGAGCCCCACGCTTCAGATATGAGAATGCTTAGGACTGCACAGACGGGGACGAATGTTTGTGTTATCTGGCCAAGCTTCTGGTCCATGCAAACAAGTTGCGTATTTTACGAAATACCAAGACTTGATAACGCAGTGCGGAGACTTGGTCGGTTCCCCATACACATATTCTCTATCTTTTCCATGAGATAAGCCGCCGAAGAACAGATCTTACTGGTTACCGTTGGATATAGGCGTCTTGGGTTATGGCAGATCAATTCTGCCAAATGACGAAAAACGCTATGGCGTCTAAAACCACTGGTACAGGACATACACGACTAGCGGTGCCTTGGACAAGGGCTCACTAACAGAAATATCTAGTGTTGCTCGCACTGCCAACGGCATATCGTGGCAATAGTGCAGTACTGTGATCAAAGGCTTACCGCAGTATTGGTTGTATTTCCAAAGCTCGTGGTACTGAGGGCCTCAATGTTGGAGGAATCATGTCGGGGTCTTGACATGCGTGCAAGGTCCGCCTACCTGCCCCTATAGCCCCCTGGGGGTGGAGCTCTGAGTCTAAACTAGAACCCTAGTATGCATGTGCTGCGTCGTTTCTGCTTCTCAACATCGGAAATTAGCTATTACTTGGATTGATCTCACCATTTGACCTGGCGGCTAATTCTTTTCGTTAGGTAACAGCTTGAACAGTAGAAAGAATGCCGGAATCCATCTTGTGGATATATCCTGTACCCCGTCTTCTTGGCCGACAGCGCTTTGGATCATTACTCACGCGCATGACTACTACGTTCCATCGAAACCCCATGTCGACCATTGTCTCGGAGCCATCTCGTGGTTTTGATGTCAGAACGCCCAAGCAAATCGTCGTCTTCGCAGGCACAACATTTGCCCAAAGGATGGTGTCTGCCTATGCGCGTGCAGCGTCTGGAGATAACTGGGCATGATCATCCAAACAATAACCGCATAAGACGATGCAGCGTAACCGGATCAGGGCTCCGCCCGAAATAAACTACTGTAAAGGTGGCCAGCGAAGTGCAGTGATAGGGCCTGTTCTGTTGGAGTAGCCTGTCTCCAAAAGGTTCCAGAACTTAATTCGGAAGGAAACAGCAGCACGCCTTGTGTCGACAGATGGGGCTGTCAGTCGATGGCTTACTTGGTTGTGTACCAAGGAATCCAATCAGCCTGCAATCTGTACAGTCCTAAGGATTCGTCTCCTGCAATGTCTCATGCATTTGAGAGAGGCATATTTGAACGTGGTGAGACGGATCATGGATGTTGATTGAGGCTTATCCAACTTTGGTCCAACGTCCGGATAATACTTCCAACAAGTAACACGGACCCCAAGCCTAACGGCCATCACGGTGAAGCACACTGACACGAAGTGCGGAGCAGCGGTACGACTGATATTCTTTTGTTTAAAAGCCGCTATTCCACCCCGAGGAAGATTGAGTTATTACGTTTGAATATCCACCTATATCCGCTGAATAAGGTAAGTAAACAAGGTTACTTGACTGACTCGTCGTTGCTTCAATCGATTGAGGGGAAGTTATGCATTGGTGCACTCGCGCCGTCTTTTGTCTCCCTGGAGCAGTTCGTCTCAATGAGATTCTAGCTACCTACGGAGTAGGTACTGATGGTGGTATTGGTATTGCAGAAGGATGAAAATGCTTGGAATCACAGGCACAAGATCAGATGTGCGCAGGTGCGGTACAATTCGCCTGCGGGCGTCATTGGCTTGGCGGGCAGTGAGATTGAGAGAGAGACTGATCGTTCCGAAAAGGGCATGTGCATAAAGTCTTGGAAAAGTCTTGGAAGGTCGATGGATCAAGCTCCTATAGGAGGGTTGGTCAAGAAATTGGAGAGCTGGAAAGCTTATTGGGGTCGTACATGGAACAATCTGACGAGTGAACAAAATTGCTGACACTCCGCTCATAGCCGTCGCTGGCCTTGACCGTTCGCCCCTCCCCCAGACGAAGGCCAAGCTATTCCTGCACAGTTGACTAGATCCCCCGCAGCCCATCGACGCCTCTTGCTTCTTTCAACATGACGGAGTGAGACTGTACGTAATAAAAAGTTGATTGTCATGAACTTCTCCGCAATTTCCTGGAGTCGATGAAAGCTTGGACACGTGGAGTTACAGGCATTTCTCGCTTACAGCTGTATTATTCAATATGGTTACGATGGCAGTTGCTACTTACTTTCCTCTGGTGAATATACAGACATAACATATATATATCCCAGAACGCATTATGTGGAAAGGAGAACAACAGTTGTGTTGCCCATGACAGGCCCTGATACCGGTATCCATAAGAAATATGGGACATGGGGCGCCTCGGCATTCAATACTGTTTCCGTTGACGTCCGTCAAGCTGTCCGAGGACATATATAGATCAAGCTATGGCCACGCACGAAGAGAAGAAGGAGGAAGAAAATGTCGGGAGATCCATCGACTGATGGAAAGAGAGGGATATGGATCCATGCGCCTTTTTAACAAGCCGAAGTGCGACTGATAAAGAGAGGTGTTTTAGGACTCGGGCCATTTTTTCGTCAAATGCGTTGCTAATAGATTCACCAAAAAAAGTCTTGGCTAAAATACCGGTAGTTTGCTTCTCGCTGTTTTCGATTGACAGACTACTCTGTACCTATTGTCTTACTATACAGCCTGAGTTGGTCTTCTCTTTGAGGGTTTCATACATTCACCTTTGAAGATGTATATCAGAGGACTCCAACTCCTGTTCTCAGGAGTTATCTCCGGGCTTAGGGCATCAGAGGAGTTACTCCTGTAAGTAGAAGAGACGAAATTACCAAGTCACTTGATGCTGTCAAGACCAGACTCTTTGGTTATTTATTTCGATGCCCTAAAGCTTGGAAGTCAACTTTTCTACTATATAATTATTACCTGCTACAAGCTAGGTACCAAGATACCTACTAGGTAGAAAACACAGATGGTCCCAAGTCACGTACCGTATCGTTGCTTTAATCGTACTGAGTTATGGTATCTCCTATAATCCGGTGCCCATTAATTATAGTGGCTTGGTTTGTATTTAAGTATATGATTTGTATTCACCCTCAATCTTCTTTTGTATTCTGTTTAACTAATCAATTTGAACATCTTTTGTCGAAGCGTGACGCACAATCAACGCAGACAGCAGCAGGGCGGTTAGTGATTGGCAGCACAAACCGCGCATTCACGCCTTGCCGTATTTGGGTTGATGGCAATCTTCCTCACCTTGTCCTCACCGAGAGTGGAGACGAAAGGAAAGAGCAGGCGCGACTGTCAATGTCACTGTACCATCTTCCTGCTTCGAGAAAATGAAGGAAATCATTGGACTAGGTACTTTATGAGTATGGGATTTTGTCTTTATCATCACTTCCATGTATCATGAAAAGACACCGGTTAGTCTTGAAGTATTGAATCAGACAAAGTTTATTGTGTACGCGCATCACTGACTGACCGTGCACTGAGTTAGTGACAAAGCATCATGACGATAAAGTCATCATTTGCGACATTTGTGCGGTTTCTGATCACGACCCCATGGTATTAAATACCGGCTATGGAAGCCTCTCGAGACGGGCAGAATTATCATCCCTATTCATCAAGATTAAATACAATTCTTTTGCCGTTTTTTTTCGATACCAAACGCCTACCCGCATTTATTTAGTAGCCAAAGCTACCTTGCTTGTGTCAACTTTATTCACTGAACTCGTTATATGAACAAACCTCTGATACCTTTCACAAACGCAACACAGCATAAACCTCCAACAACGACAAACACCGCAAACATGTCGTCTCTATCAACTGTTGTCACGACTTCCTTTCTTTTGGGCAACCTCCATTGCCCAACTTGCGTCACCCTGATCCGCTCCCTATTACACGATACATTCGGTGACTGCGTCCTATGGGTTTCTCCTAATCTCGTCACTTCTGTCGTCACAATCGAGCACAAAGATAGTTCCTTTGCCTCTGTCGGCAGCATGCAAACAGTTCTTCAGGACGCCGGTTTTGATGTGTGCGGCATCAACACCACTGCAAACTCGGCAAATGATCTTCACCGCATCTCACAAATCCATGGGCAGAGCAGCCGTGATACAGAACACTCTGATGGCTGGCTAGATTCCTTTTTCCAGTTTTGGCGCCCACAAGTTTCACAGCTTGCTCTGGAGAAGGCTCGTGAAGCTCACCTTGAGAACTGCGAAGCATGCAAACTCGAGAGACGTACACAGCAGTCTTTCCCATCAGATGATAAGCGACAGCTGGTGAGAACTTCTACTAGTGTATACGATACTCCTGCAAGACGCGAATCTGAGCCTTATCCTTTGCAAAATGTGGTCACTGATGCGGCACCTGCTCCATCATCTAGAGTGACAATCTCTATTGGCGGCATGACCTGTGCTGTTTGTGTCAATACAATCACACAGGAGATTGAAAAGTATCCTTGGGTCACAAATATTGCTGTCAACCTCGTGTCTAACAGCGCAGCTATCGAATACACCGATGGAGACCGGGCTCAAGAAATCGCAGATGCCATCGAAGATCTAGGATACGATGCTGCGATCGACCAGGTTGTCAACCTGCAAGAAGCCAAGCCATCGGTTGATGAGCGTGAGGTCGAGGTCCGCGTTGATGGTATCTTCTGCTCGAGATGTCCACCACGAATCGTCACGACACTCAAGAGTCTTGCCCCAGATCGACTTCAAATCCTGCAAGAGCCAACCGTCCAAAATCCCATTTTGAGAATTCGATATGCCCCTAATGCTCCTGCTTTTACCATCAGACAGATTTTGCGTGCCATCGAAGCAGCTGATGAGTCTCTCAAAGCATCCATCTATCACCCTCCAACACTCGAAGAACGATCTCGAGCTATCAGAGCCAAACATCAAAGAGCGCTGCTGTACCGCGAGATCCTCACGCTCATCTTCGCTGTACCTACCTTTATTCTCGGAATAGTGTACATGAGCTTACTTCCCAATTCGGACCATGGAAAGATGTACCTCATGAAACCTTGGGTCTCCGGACTGAGCCGCCTCGACATTGCACTTTTTATCCTCGCTACTCCAGTCTACTTCTTTGCTGCTGATGTGTTTCACATCAGAGCAATCAAAGAAGTGCGAACAATGTGGCGCTCGGGAAGCCGCATGCCCGTTATGCAACGTTTCTACAGATTTGGCAGCATGAATATGCTCGTTTCGTTGGGAACCAGCATAGCCTACATATCCTCGGTCGCACAGATGATTTCCACGGCTGCATCTAGCCGCAATCGTCACGGATCCGGAGCCGAAATGTACTTTGACTCTGTTGTCTTCTTGACACTGTTTCTACTCGCAGGCAGGCTCATCGAGGCATACAGTAAGTCCAAGACCGGCGATGCTGTTGAGATGCTGGGCAAGCTTCGGCCAACAACAGCCCTACTTCTAGAAAAGGAGCCTTCTGGGAACCAAATAACTAGTACTATTCCCGTCGACCAACTTGACTCTGGTGACCTTATTCGCGTGCCTCACGGTGCGTCTCCAGCTGCTGACGGCATTGTCGTCAGTGGAGAGACCAACTTTGATGAGTCAAGTCTCACTGGCGAGTCACGCCCTATCAAGAAAACAGAAGGAGATACAGTCTTTGCCGGAACTATCAACAAAGGAGCAGCAATCATTATGCGTGTCACCGGTACCTCTGGGAAATCAATGCTCGATCAAATCGTTCAGATCGTTCGAGAGGGTCAGACAAAACGAGCACCTATCGAGCAAATTGCAGACCTATTGACTACATATTTCGTGCCAGTCATCACTCTTATTGCTGTTCTCACCTGGATTATCTGGATGGTGATTGGCTTTGCCGGAGGTGTCCTCGATCACGATACGACTTCTTCTAGTGGCTCGGTTGTTTTTGCTCTCCAGTTTGCTATCGCTGTTTTCGTTGTCGCGTGCCCTTGTGGCCTCGCCCTCGCAGCACCGACGGCTATCTTTGTCGGAGGTGGTATCGCTGCTAAGCACGGTATTCTTGCCAAGGGTGGTGGTGAGGCGTTTGAGAAGGCGAGCAACATTGATTGTGTTGTGTTTGATAAGACGGGTACACTCACTGAGGGAGGGGAGCCACAGGTTACCGATTCCGTCTTTTTTCCGGACACTCCATCTGCAAATGATGATGAATGCCAGGCGCTTCTATCTGCGCTCAAGGCCGTCGAGGAGACCAGCAGCCATCCTATAGCCAAGGCGATTGTTTCATTCTGCGGCGATGCCCCGGCTGGCGACATTATTAACCTCGAAGAATTGGTCGGAAGAGGCATGAAAGCCTCGTTCAGAGGTGTCGATAGCCAAACTGACATAGTCATTGGCAACGAACTGCTGATGCGAGACTTTTCCGTCACTGTCTCATCTCACGTCTGTTCACTTCTCGATACCTGGAAATCCGAGGCCAAGTCTGTCGCTTTGGTCGCCACAAAGGCATCAACGGCCGAAGCCTGGACATTGGCAGCGGCACTTTCCATCTCAGATCCTATCCGCCGCGAAACTGCTCCCGTGATCAAAGCCTTGATCTCACGAGGTATTCAAGTTTGGATGCTGTCTGGTGACAACATTACGACAGCCCGCGCGGTGGCGCAGCGGGTAGGCATTCCCTCGTCTAATGTCCTAGCAGAGGTTCTCCCTTCGGACAAGGCGGCCAAAATATCATCGCTCCAAGCCTCTCTCCACGCAAGCGGGTCGACGACCAAACGCGCAACTGTCGCCATGGTCGGCGACGGAATCAACGACTCCCCCGCGCTCACCACTGCCGATGTGAGCATCGCCATAGGAACGGGAAGCGACGTGGCCATTAGTAGCGCAGCCTTTGTCCTCGCAACATCACAGTTGACGACTGTCGTCACACTTTTGGATCTCAGCCGCACCGTGTTTCGTCGCATTCGGGTCAACTTTGCTTGGGCCCTTGTGTACAATATGCTGGCTGTGCCTGTTGCGGCCGGGTGTTTTTACCCCGTGGTAACTTCCGGTGGGGAACATGTCAAGTTGGACCCCGTGTGGGCGGCTCTTGCGATGGCTCTGTCAAGTATCAGTGTGGTATTGAGCAGCCTAAGCCTACGGTGTCGAATTCCTGTTGTCGGGTTTCGGCACCGCAGTATCGAAGTCGACGAGGAGTAAAAAAGAATGAGCGGCGCATTATGCCTACGTTTAGATAGTGATGGCTTGGCTAAGCCCCAAATTGTGTTGCGAACCGGGGTAGGATTTCAGGGTCTGTTTAGATAATACCACAACAATACACTTGTTACCATGCATGGCTTACTCCTTGGGCATCTCACACGCATATGCCATTATGTCGATCTGTCAAATAACCAATGGATGGATTCTCGCAAACACCATTTCAAGAAATACTTCCCCCTCCGTTGATTACGCCTTCTCCTTCGGCCCCGACGGCACGAAAAAGAAAAAAAAGGCTGCATAGTCGGACTAGAGATAATATGCACACCATTTCGCATTTTCAACGGTCGCGTCTCGTGGTCTCGTCTCGCTCTTCGTCTCTCCGAAGGATCCGCGATGACATGACTTTACAGCCACCATCTATCAAGTATCAACCCATCTCTTTCCCCCCGCGCTGTATCCGTAGAATAACAGGATTCAATTGAATTGATGCAGACTGTGGGAATTAAGACAAGATATGACGCATTTCTACGGGGTACATAAACCTAAAAATATATACCGACATGACATGACTAGTATGCAAAATATGGAGTTTTAATAAAACACGTTTCAATCAAGAATGAAACATGACGCTGTTGGCCTCGTATCAAGTAAACATTATTTTGATAAACCTCCATAAAACAAGCTCAAATCCCCGTATTTGCATTCGCCAATCCGCCACCCGCATACGCAACCGTCTACGTTGTATTCCTTTCTTATCACACCCCCGACTTGCCAACAAGTTTTCTGAGTCATTTGGAAAGATAACTAAGTAGTAGTCTAATGTGTTATTTCATCATTGTTTCTTATTTCTTGATCCGGCATATGGGTATGGGTTCATGTTGTCTGTCCTTTCTTTCTGCTTACACCAACGGAGGTCGGACCCTACGGAAACCGATGCTGAAGGATTTGGGGAGGTTGTTTGCGGGTGATATTCCTTCGAGACGTGATTGGCTGTAGTGTCGAATCAGCATACCAAATTTGGCAATTGGCCTGGGAATAACCCTGTAATTGTCAGGCAGTGAATAAGGCTTATTTTTATACGCACCAAGTAAGATCTACTACTCAAGTGATCCTGGCTTCCTACCCTGTTAACTGTAAGACTAGAGTTGTAAATTCACAAGGCTAAAAAGGTAAAGAGGCATTCTGTAAGGTAGATCGCGGCATATCGCCCGACTTGCATTTGAATAGTACTAATTGTAGTAGTAGTGTAAAAAAGGTATCTTATCTGGTCTGATCTTATTGTTGTTGTATGCACCGCCTGAAAAAAAGCTTTGTACCCAAAAATGGTTCCCCAATTAAATAAACAAACTCCGAGTGATCCTTTGCAATCGAGGCAGTGTACTCCTTTGCCGTTTCATCCTATATCCTTTCCGATACTTTGTAGAGGCCGTCAAACAACATTGATAGTGCGTGATCCAACCCAACCATCCCATAAACCACCTTACCCGTAACAGCAATTGTAATGCACACGCCCCCCTTAACCCCGGGGAGGCTCCTGTCTTTCATGCAAAACCCGAAGAACGCCGGTCTTTTCTGATGAAAGACGTTGAAGCCCAAGAAAAACCGACAATAGAGATAAAAGAACAAAGGGAATAATGATGGGCGGCAGTCTACCATGCCCATTGTGTAATCTGGTCCTCCAAGAAAAGCAGATGTAAAGAAAAACAAACCCGACCGACGCCTTGCCGAATTCTTTTTACCATGCGAAAAATGTGCAAAGTGAATTGATGCCAAACGTTGGTCCATGTAAACTCCAAGACTATGCATCGGGTATCAAGTGCGTGCGCGCACTGCCCGACTGTGGTAAGGTATTTATCGCACAGCAACACCTCCACCGAGAAGACGACCCCACATGCCACGTCTTGAGCGCTGCTGCTGTTGCTGTTGCTTCTTGGACGAGGCATCCTGGTAGTGCTGGTACTGTTGGTACTCGTCGGCAGTGATCTCATAAGGAAGCATGCGACCAGCGGCCATATGCGCCTTGGGGTAGTCAACATCGGGGACGATTTGCACGGGTGAGTCGTAGAGGCTGCCCTGTTGCGACTCGTAGTAGTAAGGCTCGGGCTCAGAAGGCTCTAGGGGAGTAGTAGCCTGGGAATAAGCGCGGCCAGAAGAGACAGATGAGGCGTAAGAGCTGGAAGAGCTGCTGTAGCTGAGACCGGGAGGAGTGACCGGTCCAGAGAGGTTTCGTGCGTGCTCGGGTGTTGATCCTCGAGAGCGGGAGTGGCCACGAGAAGAGGCAGGGCTGGGGTATCGGGCGGAAGCGGCATAGAGCTCCTTTTGTCGTCGCTTCTCCTCGCGGTGTCGGATCTTGCGAGCATGTCGCTCGGCGATCTTGTGGCGAAGAGGCTCAAGGAAGTCGTCGAGATCCCGGTAAAGGTCCTGCTCAGTGATTCGGAGATCCCACTCAAGAAGGAAGAGAAGCTGCTTCTCCATGAGGTTGACCTCAGTGCGGCTGAAGCCAAAGTTGTAGCACTCAGTGGTGATGTGGCTGTAGTTGGCCCAGTGCTTGTTCTTGGGTGAGCTGTCGTTAAGGTACTTGGCGGAGAGGATGAGAGCAGCGAGGAAGATGCGGTGGGCGGTACATCGCAGACCGCGGGCCATAGGCTGGAGCTTGGACTTTAGGCGGCCAAGGTAGACAAGAGTGGACATGAGAGTAGGGACCTGGACGTTGGAAGAGACGACAAGCTGAGTGATGAACTCCTCAAGGGTGGGAAGAGCTCCGTCTTCAGATCGGACGGTTCGGGGCTCGGGACTCCGGGGAGGAGTTGGGATGTTGTGGCGAGCATCGGCGGGAGCGGGAGGCATCAAAGTCGAGTCGCAGGCGATGACGTTGTGAGCAGCTTGGGCGAGGTATGCGATCATATCACGGCCCACAGGCTGGTAGACGAATTGTTCCAAGGCGTTCTTGTTAAGCTCCTCCATGGTGAGGTATCGTAGTGATGATGTGGAAGCCATTGTGAATGTGTGTGAGAGAAGGTTGAGAGTAGAGAGGTGGAGGATGTAGAGAGTATATACACGACGATGGGGGCCGTGTGTAAGTGAGGGTGGGGTGGGGTAAGGCTCAGGTACAGTTAAGATGTGAGGCCAGAAAAGGATTGGTAGGCCTTTGAACCTTTAGATGCGAAAGCAAATGCAAAGCAAAAGCAGGTGATTAATATCTTGAGCGAATGTGACTGGAATAAGGAAACCAGCCAGGGGTGAAGGAAGGCGACGCAAGGCTTGATATATCAATCAAGAGACAGGATGGCTCATGTGAGGTCCAGGTGGATGAGGACCTAAAGGTTGGACGGGACCCTAGCTTAGACTGAACTAAAACTGAACTGGCTTCGTAAGTAACCAAGCTAAAGTGACGTTTTGGGGTGGAGGGGCGTGTCTTGTAGTGCTAGAGGCTGAGCGCCGCGTCGCTCGCTGAGGTTGAGGTGGACAGGGGTTCACTTTCAGCGAGTCTCCAGTACCAGTGCCACAAGCGGGCTGGGCTTCTGGCTGGCAGCTGGCTGGGCTTTTCGGGTGCGTGTGCAGGGGTAAGGG
>LXHY01000334.1:0-11640 GCA_002093855.1 Fusarium praegraminearum | reverse complement strand
GGATAGAGAAGAGGGAAAAGGACTGGGTGAGAGGTACGCGACCAGAGTAGGTTTAACCAACTGTACATTAACTTAGCTAGGTAGAGTAATGCAGAGCAGCAGCGTAGAGCGAGATTCATGGATCCCATGGATGGATTGGATGGGACCAACCCTTGCTGGGGGGTGAAGGTGGAGAGTTCATGGTGTGTGCCAGGATGTTGGGTGTGCAGCATAACAATGAGAGTAGTAGGACCTGAGGCTAGAGCTAGTAGTTGCGCTGAGCTGCTTCTTGCTTCCTCCTTCCTGCCTCCTGCCTCCTCCTGCCCCGGGCTGCCTGACCTTGACCTGGACTTGACCTTCCTTGGTTTCCTGGCACGGGTACCGCTTGCGGGTACGCGCTCCAACGCTACTGTTAGGTACGGCAGGCAGGTACCGTTGGTTTCTGCGTGCTGGGCAACGCAACGCCTGGAGTCGCGGGTGGAGGTACCTAAAGCGGCCCCTGTTAGGAGACCGTCCGAGGAGAGGAGGCCACCAGGAGTTGCACACCTACTGGACCCAGCCCATTACCCACTCAGAAGAGCGGAGGAAATCCAGTCAAACCAAATCCTGGTAGCAAGACCGAAACATGAGAAGAAAAAGGAAGCTTCGATTTGCTTTTACAGATCCATGAATTGAATTCAATACCAATCAATAATCCGTCTAATAATTAACGTCTCCTGTTTTGCTTTTTTACTTTTTGAACCTTCTACCAAGGGAGTCTTCATCTCCTCTTTCCTCCTTACCGACACATCGGGCATCGCCTCAACATCGCAAAAGCTTCTCTACACGTATTATTACTGCTTTCGCTTTTGCGGGCTGACTTGCGCTAATACTTTGACCTCACCATTCAAGGAACGAACGGTCTTCGGAGGCAGGCAAGTGGTAGTATAGCAGGCGGGGGCATGTCTTGGCTTGGCTTGACCTGACTTGACTTGGTTCGACGGGTGTGAACTGCACAGCACAAACTTATCTGCATAGCACAAGAAACGGGGTGTGCAAGGCACGGCAATGTACATACATAGACGTACATACATTACCAGCTTTGGGCGGACGCTACTGAGCTAAGATCCAAGGCTTGACGTGAAGCGCGTGTATCAAGCGTGTGAGCCTCCGCTGGTTCTGGACGATTTTGTGCCAATTGTGTCGTGTCGTAGCGTGTTCTTGTCTCTCGGCTTGGGAAAATACGGCCTAGCTTTGAATCTCAAAGGCAGGGATCCGCGCGGATGGATATGGAGTTGGAGACTGGGCGTGTGAGACTGTTCAAGATGCGATATGTATGAATGTGAATAATAAAATAAAAAGAAATGTTGTTTGACGATGAGGCGCTGGACCTAAGAGAAACGATGTCGACTTAAAAAGAAAGCACTTTACGATCCGATTCCGGTCCGTTCTAGTGTTCGTTGATCGGATTCATTCATCACGATTATAATTGCAGTTTCTTATTCATCCGGATCAATAATAGAGACATTTGTCTGATACAAGATGCGAAACAATGGCTTCTAGACAGGTTCTTGATCATGAATGAATGCAGTAGTAAGGCAATCTTGAATTATTTACCGCATCGACGCTATTGCGAAATGGTTGGCGCTGTCATCAGCCAAATTGAAAACCCTCAATTTCTCATGCACTTGGCCGAATGATAGGTGAATTGAGACAGTATATTGCATTCGATCAGCGTCAATGTTGAACTGTTCCTCTCTCTCTTGAGGAGCCACGACATGTCGCCTTTTTATTTATTTGTTTGTTTGTTTGGAACTTCTGCTTCACGGTCGCTTGACGGGCACCAGGCGGCCACAGAAAGCGGCCCATTGTCCTTGTTTATAAGCATTGTACGTCCATTCAATGACGGGACAGAGACCAAGCGGCCCATTGAGAAGCACTGCGTAGGCTCACCACAGCGAGTCGGCAGATACCAGCTGTAGAAGACCGTCACATTTACAGTACAGTACAGCAAAGCAACAGCATGCAGGCCTTTATCATGCCAACCGAGACAATAGAAAGACATGTTGAAAGAGCATTCAATCATTATCAGGTGTGTCCGGCCTCGTATAAATCGTCATATTGATTCAGTGTCAACGCACTGACTGGTTGGGTGAATAAGCAAAGATGGCCACGGCCGGGCTTAGTCTGATGTAAACGAAAGAAGAATCGTGAGATACTTTACTTTTATTACTCTCTGTAGGTACTGTACTGTAACCATCTCAAGATAAGGGGATGGATACCCAGGGGGTTGGTTTGAGACGATGCACCAATTATAGCAGGAAAAGAAAAAGTATAAGTATCATCTGATAGAATATTGCATCAAATCCGTACCTAGCCCACCAACAAAAAAAAAAAGGTCGCTGTTGCTCCGGTTGCAAAATGCCTTCAAAACATGGAAGTCTTGTCTTGTACAATGGTAGTGTCATGACTGACAAAGAAAAAGAAAGGGCTTGCTGCAAGATGGCACACGCTTCTGCACTTGAATGGAGTTTTTGCTTCCGTAACTTGGACAACATGAACAATGTACATGGTCATGCAACGAATGGCTGGTCAAGTAAAAACTCAAGCTGCCGTCCGGAACGAGTCTTGCGTTGCGTTGTGGTGCTTGCGTTGCCCGGCACAAGTAACCCGCGTACGAGTTAACGTGTAGTAAGTTAGCCTATGAACCAAACCAACTGCTACTGCGGCTTATCACCCACAAAGCTTGCAGTAGCGACGGGAACGTGAAGCCATCATCGCGTCCCGTCTCGTCACGGTTCGACTCGACAACCGTGTCGTTCGTTCCTCAATGTTGAAATTCATACATGCCTACCCGACGCGGTGCTGCGCGACGAGACTTGTATTGATTGGTATAGTGCAATCTTGGTAGTGTAGTGACTCTTAGGTTTGAGCAAACACCTATTGATCCGGCCCAAACTTGACTTTTATCTCAGACAGCTCATCGCTGGTGACGGAAGGGGGTTTTTGAGGCGTTGTCACATCAAAGCCTGGACCTATGACAATGGCTGGTTTATTGAACTGAAAATGGATGCCTTCGTACATTTCGCCATACAGTGGTTGGTGTTGAGTTGAGTGCTGCATCCCTCCTTGAACCAATCACTTGGCTATGTCGCGCTTCAGCGTCTCAAGGCCAATTAATCATGCATGCATGTAATTATGGATGAGAGGAGAAGTAGGTGAATAAGGCAGCTCGCTATGCTTCCTAGGTGCGCAATTCTCCACAGAGTGTCAGCGGTCGTCCTAAACTTATTAAAGGCACTCACTACTACCTTAGCTGCTGTACTGTACTGGAGCTGTAGTTAGTTGTAGGTAGCCGTAAGTGTAGGTAGCCACTGGTTGCCAGATTGGATTTAGCAGATTGATATGCCTCTTCTTTCATTGGCCCTTTATCTCTTGTCCGCCATCTCGTGCTCTTTGCCTTCTAACCTTGGTGAGGTACGTTGTGCTGTGCATCGCAGCTGTCACTTGTACATAAGCAGATGCATATATGCATACGTTCCATCCATTGATTATCGGCCTTCTAGCTAGAAACGTCAAGATTTTTATTTGATCGCGGTTCCCGTGGTGTTAGTTCATCGGCGCGGTCCTTGTCCTTGTCCTTCGCGTTGCCTGGTTCGAGCTCACATACGGACGGATACGTTGTTCAAGGTCATGCTCATCAGGGGTGACGGCCCGGGCGTGGTACGGCGCACAGCACCAAAAGTTGTGAGACGTTTGGGTTGTCAGCTCTGTACGTACTGTACCAATGTCATCAGGAGTAGTTATCTGCTGGGTTTGAATCTGAGTTTGAGTCTGGGCTGAGCTGAGCTGAGCCTGATTGTCAAGCTCGCTTTGTTCTTGCGTATCATTATGTCGCAGTAGTCAAGTTTGCTCCTTCTGAGCCCCCACTTTGAAGACGCCATTCACAAATATGACACTATTCGCATATCCCGTACATAAGCATAATCAACCATTCAAGGAGTTTCCTGCAATTGTCTCTCTCCATGTGAGCTGTCAATCTCCATCATCTCAAGCCTCATCTGTCTATCCCAGACATGATCCCCTTAAACAATATTAATCTCAACATCCGGGCTCAAACAAGTGCCAAAAAGCGCCACCCCAAGCAAAGAAAAACTAACTATTCATCCTTTTCAACCGATGGGCATCCGGTTGGATCTCGTACGCCTATTAGACCCATTCTCATAATACTCCGTATTTACTCCTACTCCATAGACGATCTTGGATTTCACCAGACCCCCAATACGTATCATCCATGCACGACGGGTATGGTACGGTAGTTTCCTAGTAAAAAAGGAGGTGCTTGGCGATACTTTTTGACATGCAGTAATAAAACGTGGTGATTATTGTAACGAGGCAAGTTAGTCCTTGTTGGTGCGTAGTGGCAGGTCCATATCAACCGTCATTATACATAGCGCCGCCATGGAGATGGAGACCTACCGCCCGAGCGACCTGAGGCCAGTACCGTACGTTGGTGCGGTGGGTTTAGGTTGATTAGTAGGGGTGGGCTATTTGTAGATTGAAATACCGTGCTGTACCTAGGCACATCATGTCACATCACGTTGTGTTTCAAGGACATCTATCACCAACAGTTTCCTCTGCTCGTCCCTTTTTCTGCCCCCCAAGGATATGACTCCTTTTGAACATGTTTGTCTGATTCATCAAAGCCTAGCTTCACCGAAACTCTCGCTCGCTCATCTTGCCTGTCTTGAACGTGCCATGCCTGCCTACTTGCCGCTTCAATTTGCTTCTCTGCAAGGGAAGAAGGAAAAAATGGTACTCTCTCCACCACCTGCACTACCTGTCTAACTGCATACGCCGCTCACACATGACAAAGGCAAAAAAGAGGTTCCCCATGCCCATGCCGAGGGAACCGTAGCTAATGCGTGTGGTGTAGTATAGTAAATGGCTCGCATAAGTTGTTAACTGGGTCACAGGCATAATTACCTACATATGTGCGTGCTAAGAATCTTTGTGAAGATTATGACGCAGTGATGCTGTGCAAGCAAGAGTCAGTTATCACAGTGGAGGTGAGAACGAAAAAACTCTACTCTCTAGTGAGTGTAAACCTCCACAAGTTGCCCAGTCGACGAGGGAAAACGGGTTCGAGATGGAGGACCGGGAAGGACCAGTAACGAGTCAGAGTTCTGTAGAGGTGGTGCTGCGGAAAAAGGCCTCCATTGACGATGTCATCATAGGAATGTTGCAGTAAGTCATTCAGGGTCCAACATTGTCCATCTGGACCACATGTTTGTTTCTCTATGTAATTCTATAGCGTAGTTAGTTATGTTCCGAATGCCAATGTCATGTCCTGCCATGATAACGTCTAGACATGATTTCAGCCGCTTTGTACTCGGTGCCACTGTAACCCCCGTATTGCAATGCAATGGCGTGCCCATTGACATCACTCGGTGTAAAGAGAAACTGAACTTGTTTGCTTCAAAGTTTCACCAAAGTCAGGAACATTTGCTCGCGTGCCATCTGCAGCCAGGCGTGCGTGGATCGTCAAAAACCTCGACATTCTTTTGCTCGCGACAACGATGCACTAACTAGATCCAACAGTTACAGCCCAGACACGACACAGACACAGCACAGGCACAAACTGGTACAGCCAGACACAAGTACATGTAGACACGCCGAGCTACAATCAGCCGCAATGGGTGGACGTGAGAGAGCGAATGGGCCCGAAAGCCGGAAAGCAGTAGTAGCACCAGTAAAACTAATAGTTAACTACACGTCCAACTTAAACGGCAGCACCCCTTATTAAAAGACCCCGTCGAGTTCGCGCACCCACGTTTTTATAACGCGCTCGCGTCAAATGGCGACGAAGGAGACGCAACGCAAGTTTGCTGCGTGCTCGACCAAGCCAATGAGACGCCTCAGACGCGCACCTCATCCTCAAGACTGCTTCACTCTCAGCGCACTCTGGGTTCTGGGCTGGGGGGGTCGGGACCCAGGTTGGTGGACTTGTCACTCAAAAAGGCAAAACGGAAGATTGAACCCAAGGGCGAGCTAAGTTTAGTTTGTTGGACCACGAACCCTGTAAACTTGCATGCAGGAGGGAAGTTGGGAGTTTGGGAGACAGAAATCCGTGAGGCAAGGAATAGTTGATCGACAGTATTGAATATGTGAGAGTAGTACAGAGTAGCGAGGCGAGATTGAACCAAAGCAAGGGCGATGATTTAATCTTGGGTAAGGCAATTGACGTTCTGCAGTAAATGAGTGAGTCTCTGGGCATCAATAGCCTGACGATCGATTTCCCATCGAATTCAAGATGCTTGTTTCCTCTCCTTTTTTTTCTTTTTTTTCTGTCATCAAACTTGTTCTTGCTCACTTCTCACATGCAGTAGTTTTGACGCCAATGAGGGGTAGCCCCAGGAACCACGCCTAGGATCCCCTGGACGTTCCCGACGCGGAGGGTCAAGTCAAGATCTGGACTACGCTACCAAGAAAAGGATGGATGGATGGATTGGATGGCGTGTGGTGTGCCAGCTTGTAGATCCTCTAATCATGCAATGCCTCATTCGTTGCAGAATTGCATTGTACACTGTTTGATGATGATGATTCTTTGTTCTGGTTTTGGATCCATTGTGACTAGGAGGAGGCTGGAGACGCCTGATTGTCACATACTTACTCAGTACGGAGTATACATCTGTTTGCTCTCTACTATGACAATTTACGGACTATGGTTTAAACTCAGAACAGTTCGTTTAGCCGAATAGACGAAAAAAGGACCTCTTGGCTTAAGAAACCCCTCACATCAGAGGAAGAACAACTCCGAGCAGGAATCAAGCAACAATGATGATGTTGCAAACACGTTGTTTGAGACAATCAGACAATATTCAATGTTTCCTCCGCAATCAAGCATCTGGTCTGTCACTGTAATTGGATATACGATCTTTAAATTTCAGGGCCTGCTATTTCAGACACTCAGACAAGAGACAAAACAATAGGTGGCCTGGGCGGATGAGCACAAGCCACAGACAGTCTCGCGGAAGCCCGGTTGAGCCACTTTTATTTTTCCAACGTCGATCCTCCTGGAGAACGGGCCATTACTGTACCAAAGATTGTGCTTGTCCCTGAATCTCAACACCAAACAGCCTCAATTAGCTGGGATATTCAATGTAATGTAGCGTGGCAGATTCGCGACTTTGAACGTGAGTCAAGCTGAGTCTAAGCTTAGTCTTTGCGCTACTGTCCTGTACCGGACTGGACTGTGATAGAAATGCGATGTGATATACGGTACAGCCTACCTGGGTACTAAGTTTGATCCATGTCCCTAGCAAGTGGCTTTTTGTCTATTGTTCAGCATGCGTCAATGGTCTGACTGGATTCAATATTTCTACGTCAATCTGCACAGCTCAGTACCGTATATCTGGAATTCGATCCATCGCCGCGTCAGTCGAGACAGATTCAAGTTCTACAAGGCTTCTGGGCTTGGTCAGTTCCCTACTTCTAGGATGCAGGTTTCAATTCTCCCTCACATTTTGCTGACTTGACTTGACTGACGTCTTCACATGGTGGATCTGAGCCTTGCAGCACTTTTCCATTTAAAGCCTAGACCCCTGCAACCATACGCAACTAGCGAGTGGCTTCTGCCCCGCATTCACTTTCAGATTTACGGTCCGACCTTCCAATCAGGGACCACCATCGGGCTCAGCGAACAGACGACTCGGCTCCATTCAGTAAAAAGTCGTGAGTATATTAATACGTACTCCGTTGCCTCTTGAGATGCTACAGTCTCCCCAGAGACGACAGGATGGGTGAAACAATGACCAGAGCGTGTTTCGGACCCTTCTATTCATCTGAGTCCCGGATCTCGCGCCCTTGACCTCCAAGACCGGCTGTTCTCAATGCAGATTTCCGTGAAACCGTGGAAATGAAGGCCAGGCATCGATTGAATGGAATTGAGCAGAGCCGCAACACGTCGGAAGGAGTTGTATTGTCTTGTAATGTGGGCGGTAGAGTAACCTCGGCCATGTACTATGTACTACTTACTGTGTCACCATGTGTCGTACGGCACGCCTGCACAGGGCTTGCAGAAGTTCTGTCAGTCTCACATGTTGCAGAATGCCAATCGCAAAGCTTCACAGGCGTAGTATACGTAAGGATGTGCAAGCACTTTGGAAACGAAGCTTTGTCAGAGAGCTCGTATGTTCAATTATCAGCTTCACTTTCCCCTTGCAAAAGAGCGCCGTAGGTTTTGGATGGCTTGGCTGTCTTGGTGCTGCAGCGTTAAGGGTTAAGTTACAATGCCTGCCTGCCTGCCTAGCCTGCCTAACCTTGGGTAAGGGTGCGAGACAGGACAGAGACAGAGACACGGTGATCATCCCGTCTCGGATCGAGTTGCTCAATTCTGGCGTCAGGTCAGGCCAGCCTGATTTGACATCAACTTTTTTTGTTTCTTTCTGATAATGCACCATCCCTCGCTTCGCCCTGCTGCCGTGCATAGTGTTGCGTCGTTGCCTCCGCCTCGACACAATCACCAACGAATAACGCCCAAGCCGAGACGCTGATGCTGACACTTGACACTGAAAATGACACGGTCACTTGCAATGCAATGCCTGTAGCTGAACCAAAGACCCTTAAGATCTACCCCGTCCCCTCCATTCCCAACCCCCGTAACAATTTTTTTATAACGTGTCTGGTGAGATAAACGCCAAAAGGCGACTTGAAAACGCGCGAGCCTTTTAGATGATTTGCAGTTCAACACACGTCCCACGTAACATGGGTTGCTGCAACACGCGTGAGATAGAGGAGCCACTACAGTAGTCCTAGTCCAATACACCAGGGGAGTTGGACAAGTACATACATAAAATTATCACCATCATCGTCATCAGTGACTATTTCACGCCCATACTTAGTTGAAGCTTGTCACCAAGGGGTAGGGAGTCTGCATACATTGCATCACATCGGTCACTCCATTCCCTTGCTGGAGTCACCACCGAGCGCAGACTTTTCTTTTGCATGAAGCTGTCACAACCAAGCAATTAATTGATGCTGACTACACACATTTTCCGCCTTTTGGCGGATGTTGCGGTTCGTTCTGCCGGCGTGCAAGGGCCATGACAATCACTTTAACAATGAAATTTGAGTCCACGATGGACGGGCGGACATTGGACAAGGGATGATCTCCTGATACAAGCGGTTTCCCTCGAATTAGTTGATAACTGTGTAATATATCTGGTTGAAAGAGTTGCATGCATTGACTTGAACATCCACTCTTTTTTTCCATCCTCATCGTGTCGGAACCGCGAAAGAACTTAGCGACTCGTGGAGAAAGAGATCTTTGCCTCTCCGAGGACTGAAACCCGAACGCTGTGACTGCGCGCATGTCACCAAGTGGTTCGGGGTGGATTTTTCCCTTTTCCCTTTTCTCTCTACTTCGTCCTCTTCCGGCCCGCGGCGATGGATACAGCCCCTCTCTCTATCCTCGACAATTGCCGTGAGCCGTTAATTACATACGTAAGATTTAACTTGGTTTGCCCGACAGAGTGGTACTTTATGGGGCAGCAGACGGGAATTCCTTGCCTCGACCTCAAAAACTTTTTTCTTTCATTTCGTCCCCGACCATACTGCAATTTGAGGTTATCCACGATCACCCGCCAAGGGGACGAATGAAATAGCGACGATGGATCCAGAAATTGCACAAGCACGAGCACAAAACGCACGTGTCAGGATCCTTGAAGATGCACCTAACTTGGGTTAAGTTATGGTTAGGGGCTGGCCATTGGATCAAAAATGTTCCAGAAGCCTTCCATGAAGCGGAGCTACCCACCTAAAATGACGGCACCTCTTTTTTTCCATGCTCGGGCTCCTTCTCACAGGCTCGCGTTGAAATGAGGCTGAATCACCCGAGAGCCAACCTTTTTTCGGGTTAGCACTCACCCCCACATGCCGGGTTCTGAAAGCACTAAAATTACGGCACCGTACCTCCCTCCATTCAGGGTCCCATATTTACGCGCTTCAATTCAGTATAGGGCAAGACGCATCTCTACATACCTGGCTTCTCTCATCCTTTCATCAAACTCAAGTTACGGTTATCTCCTGTCTTGCTATCGTGCACGCCTCTTTTCCCTCCACAGCAGCGTTGTTCTGGGTCTCGTGACTAAACGTTATGTAGGCCTTGACTTGCCTGCAGAGATGATCCCCTAACTAGGTACTAAGCGGGCCAGGCTCCATCCCTCGCTTCTTCACCACAGCGACGCAGGACAAGGTTGAGAAGCGAACCAGCCAGGCCAGCCGAATTGGATCCATGACGCCTCCACCGATACGGAAACGCCATCGTCTTTCCACGAACGCTTTTAAGATGCAAGGGAGTCTTTTATGCCAATATCTCAAGAGAGAAAAAGAATCAAAATCCACTCGGGCCTAACTTACCAAGTGCCAAGCAATACATTGCAGAACGACATCACAACGGCAAGGTACACACGGCCTGTCGGTGTCCAAAGAGGGGGGGAAAGAGCAGACTAAGCCAACCTCGCTTTTTTCAACAATCACTCCAGCGATAGGCATGAAAATCTTAACCTTACCATCCGAAAGAGACACCTTTTACTTAATAACTCTTCCCAGCTCCTCTTTCGTGCAGCGTTTCTCTGGTGAAAGAGACATTCGCCACTGAACCATGCTAGTACTCGGTGCTACTGTGCCCCTCCGGCTTGGGTTTATTCAACAATCCCAACAGAAGGAGATGAAAATCTCGGCAGTCACAGTACAACGTCGATTCACAAAAGGACCCCGCAGGAATACCGATGGATTTGAAATCATAATTCCTACGTATGCCGTTGGCAAATATCGGTATGCAAACTCTTTGAGACCCGGCAGGCGGAGAATACCGAGCGAGGCGACTCGGAAGAATTTTTCGTGATAGCTTCATCCTGTTGCTATCTCAACTGTGTTCTAGCCCTTGGGTTCTGGCCCTAGGGTCCGGTGGGCCCTCAGGGCAAACATGTCGTGTAGATCGACTTGACAACCATTCTTTATCCAAACATCTCTGGATGGCTGGTTGAAGTCAACCGCTGAGTCTTTATGGAAACTCAAATCGACACCAGACTGTCTGGCGTGCTATTACGTTGAGCTGCTTCATACCGTGAATACTTCTCTGTTGAACTGGAAGGGTTCTTCGACCCTTTCTGCTTGTTCAGTTCCTCTTGAGCCTTTGGGAATGACAACAGGGTCGGCATTCCGTTACAATGTCTCAACAGACCCTTCTGGTCCCTTGACGCACGCATAGACAAGTTGACGTTGTCAAACTTTGAAGCCATGTCTTTGGCGCTTCTCCAGGGTAGGGTCCACTTGCGGGACTATTTTCGCGGGGATGCATACACGTATCGTCATTGGTCAGTTACCAATTGGGCAATCTGTTCACCAACAAGCTCTCTTTGTTGGCGTCTACCTAGTTTCACTTGAAACTTCCCCGCATCTTGGTTGTTGATGCCCTCATACCTTGATGCTTTATTCCCCGCAAAGCAACCAGTCAACAGGCCGCCAAGTGGTCACGATGTCAATTTTGCAAGGTTCATAGGGGTGAAACTTGAAAGTTATGTCCAAACCACCAAGATATGTGCTCCAGGTTATGCATTATTGTGGCCCAACAGCATCACATGCTGAGCAGAAGCAATAATTGCCTGTCTTATGTTGCTG